>VOCT01040099.1:0-10633 GCA_007922175.1 Pelusios castaneus | reverse complement strand
ATTGGAAGATTACCAATGGATTCTCCATCACTTGCAATCTTTAAATCAAAATTGAATGTCTTTCTAATCTAAAGTATATGTTGAGATATAACAGAAATTGTGGGTTTGAGACATAATTACTACCTAAGAGTATGTGGTTGAGATGGCATTACTTGTGGAACATGGTACTGCCCTGTGTGACATCCCAGTCTAATCATGTAGCAGTTCCAGTAAGAAGAGGATGAAGAAATTCACCCTTGTGATCCTGACATTGGTGCCAGATGAAGGAATATTGGTTCAGTTAATGGCTATGTCTCTCTTTAACAATTTCTTTGCAGTATTCCACACTAAATTCTAACCACTGTCCAGGTACTCACGCTGGGAAAAACTTTCCTGAGCTTTAAGAGTGACCTATGGCTGGGAATTACAAAGACACTTAAAACCCTTAGGGACACAACTGATACTGAATCCCTTACTCTTTCAGAAGATCCTTTTGAAAGCCCTGTGGACACATATGCCTTTTTCTTGAAAATCGACCCCTAGAGGAATGAACTTCTTTAGTGGGGGAGTCTTGGCCCTGTATACAGGAAATCCAGATGTTGAGCACAAAGGCTGAGGTTTACTTTCAGGCTCACATACCAGTGCCCCAAAGACAAGCTATTCTGTGAACACCAGCTAAACAGCTGCTTAGTGATTTGGTTTAACAATGAGAGCAGCACATTTCTTACTGACCCTCCAGGAAGTAAATACTTTACCTCAAAGATACACTTTACTACTCAAGCCCCCGACCCTCACTGTTGGTGACCTGACCTATAGTGGGTGCCCCTGGCTGCATGTGGGTATCTGTCACTGGGTAACTCGAGGGGGTGGAAGGCCATGAGTACCAATGAAGCCCCTTTGCTCCAGACTCAGACACAGCCAGTGACCATATAGGGAGATCGCTCAATTCCAGGAAGTAAAGCAGATAACAAGCCTTGAAAGTACCAGTGGGAATCGGTCAAAGTTTGCTCTCTAAAAGAAGGGGGAGAGTATTTCCACTGTTAACAAGGGGAAAAGGATTGAAGTAAATAACCTGTCTATATAAGGGTCACTGCAACGGGGTGGGGTGCGCATGATTTGAGACATACCTGTCTCCGTGTGCCTGCTTGAGATCTCAAATAAACTTGCTGTGCTTCTCCGCCCCAGTGTCGTTATTGGTGCTACGCACTCCGGGCAATGAACCCACTGTTGCTGGCCCCGGCCCGTCTCCGGGCGTCCCTACCTGCAACATCACCATGTACCTTCCTCCTTCCCTTTTGGTTCCCCATCTGATGCATGAAAATTGCTTGTACATATGTTCCCTATCTGATGTGTCATCTTCCTCCCCTCTCTGGGTGTAACAATGCTGTATCTGTGCCATCTCTGCATGTCTTAAGAATAAATTCCTTCAGTGTTATCTGTGAGTGGCTCAATTACCTGGGAGAAAAATCTCTTGTTTAACACTGCATTACATCATATACATAGGTAACAGAATCCAGTGCTTCAGCACCCTTCTAGTGAATAACTTTTTCCTCACATCCAACATAGATATCCCCCACTAAAACTTGAGACCATTATTCCTAGCTCTGTCATCTGTCACCTCTGAGAACAGCCTAGTTCCATCCTCCCAGTGGACCCCCCTTTCAGATAGGTAAAGGCCGCTGTCAAATCCCACCTCTCATTCTACTCTTCTGCAAAAGCCTAGTTCGCTCAGCATCTCCTCATAAGTCATGTCTTCTAGCCCCTTAATCATTTTTTGTTGCTCTCTACTGGACTCTTTCGATATGTTCACATCCTTTATGAAGTTGGAGGCCCAAAACTGGACACAATACTCCAAATGTGGCTTCCCCAGTATGAACAGATGGAATAATCATGTCTCACAATCTTCTTGCAATGCTCTTACTAATTCATTGTCATCTGTAGAGCTCTAAACAGTTGACAAAGGAGGATCAATATCATTTCTGGGGCTGGATCAACACAAAAGCTATAGAGGCTGAAGCCTCACCCCATCCCCAACTCCGGTGTGATACTCAGCCTGACACAGGACCTCTGGGGTCTGGGGGAAGACTCCTGTCAGTGTTGCGATGAGTGGGGTCCTGTGTCCAGAGTCCAGGTTCCTGGGTGCTCTTGCCACACTCCTGAGACAGTTGGTCTGGCCCTAGGGGTGCAGTTTGAGGTGCATGTGCAGCAGCCAGTGCATGCTTGCTCTGCTCTGGCCTGGAGGGCTGCACTGGAAGTGGCACTGTGGGACAGACCAGCCGGACTGGGGATTGGGTGGCATTGCCATGGAGCCAACTTATAGCTCCCTCAGCACCAGCCCACCGCAGGCTGCCACGAGGGGGTGGAGCCCCAGCTGGAGGGGTCTTAGTGGTGGGGACTGGGGTGCCAGGCTGTGGGGGGAGGGGGCAGAGTGGTGGTCAGCCTGGGGTCCATGTCTCATTTATCGGCCCTGATCATTTCCCCCATTTCAGATGTATTACTGAGGCACCAGGAGTGCAAGTTTCTTTGCCCAGGGCACCCATCATAGCAGAAGCAGAGTAGGGAATAAAGCCCCAGACTCTCAAGTACCAAGCTAATTGCCCTCCTTCCAGAAGGGCACACTTCCCCCATGATGTCACAAGAACAGATGGAAAAACAGACAGAAGTTGGTGGAAGGTGAAAAATCAATAAGGAATTTTGTGTCTAAAAGCATCTAGCCTAATTGTGGAGACCACTGCAGAAATTATTCGATGAGTGGAGTTCTTAACTTTCTTCCCTCAGGTAACTCCCGCTGCGGCCGCCTTCAGTAGTCTGTGTTTCTAGGCTGCCTTATAAAAAGGAGAAGATGCAAATTCAGTGCCTGAGCCCATTATAAAAAACCCTGTGATCTCTGGGACCCTACGGAGTGACAAGAGAGAGCGGCAAGTCAGGGTGCCTTGCAGTTCACACCAGAAAACCAAACAGCTTCGAACAACATGATACTCTGGCTGAATCTTGCTCTCCTTCTAGCAGCCCTTAAAGGTAATTTTATTCCCTTCCTCGCAACATCTACTGGGGAGACAACAGGGAAAGTTACACATTCTTATCTAGACCGAAATCTTCCTGCTGCTTTCAAAGATCTTTGAGTCTGGCTTGTATGAAAATGATTCTTGTCCTTTCTTTTTTTCCCCAGGTGCCCGGTCACAAGGTCAGCTGGTGGAGTCTGGAGGGGGGATTCAACAGCCTGGAGGGTCTCTCCGGCTCTCCTGTAAAACCTCCGGATTCACCTTTAGCAGCTACTGGATGGACTGGTTCCGTCAGGCCCCAGGGAAAGGACTGGAGTGGGTCGCACAGATACGCGCCCCTGCTAATAATTTAGCAGCCTTTGATAGTGATTCCGTTAAAGGGCGCTTCACTGTCTCCAGGGATGAGTCCAGCAGCATGGTGTATCTGCAGCTGAACAGCCTGAAAGCGGAAGACACGGCCCGCTATTACTGCTCGAGAGGCACAGCGATCCGAATCCTACTGCGGACAGCGCAAAAACCTCCCTGCAAGTCCCCCTGCGTCTCTCGGTGCCCCAAGGAGTAGCGCTCGCTCTCACAACAGAGCACAAAAGAAAGGGAGGGAGTTATACGCCTCTGAAAAAGTCACGTTGATGAGGAGACCAGCGGTTCTGACAGACCGAGACCACCTTATGCGTTTCCTAATGAAGACTGAGTTGTCCCTCCTCAGAGTTTTTGAGCGCGCACATAGCTAGCGCCACTGTTATCTGCTTAATTCATATATCACACAGTCATTTGGGGTGTGTTGTGTTTAATAAACATGTTTAATCTGAAATCAATTTCAAGGTTGCACCGAGGGAGAACATATATCTTGTCTCACAAGCAGAGTCAGAAGGTAGCAGCACATCATTTTCCTACCTTCTACCACATGGAAAAAGTTAGGCAGCTTACTAGAGAGAAAGGTGCAGGGGATCCATTTCACGTGCGGTCTCTGAAGGAGCCAGGCCTGGACAAGTATCACAAAAGAAAACAAGGCGAGGGCCGGTGCAGGCTGAATGCTCCATTCCAGCGCAGTTACCTTCGCTACTTACTTGAGCTGCCAAATAATGGCCACCGAGTGAATTTTGGCATCATTCACGTCACAGACAAAACTCCCACTGGCTCAATGGAACTTGGATTTCATTCCCAGTGATTGATACGTGTCAGATTCATGACAGACAGGCACAAGAGGACACAACTGGTTTGCATAGGCAAAATGAAGGCTTTCAGAATCTGTCTCTCCCTCTGTGAGAGAGTAAGAGAACAGAAAGAAAGAGTTCAATGGGTGAAGGAGACAAATTAAGCAAAGGGAAGGTGGGGGGGGGGAGCAGGGATCAAAGGTATTTCCCACACTTACCCTACTCACTTAGAACTGGCATTTTTTGTTTTCCCTAGGTTAAATTATTCAACCCTTGGCAGAGATTGGTATACAAAGCTTATGAACCATTTAATTCCTCAGTATTGGAAGGGCTTTAATGCCCCAAAGATCTGCCTATGGGCCCATCAACCACTAAGTAATTTAAGCCATGAAATCATATTGGACAGACGTAAGCTAAATTTTACAACATGAGAGGAATTATCCATTGGCAAAATTTACCAAGTTTACTGGTGACTTTTCCATCACTGCTAATTTTAAGGTCTAGATTGGGTGTTTGGGTTTTTTTCCTAAAACATGTTCTCTAGGATTTTTAGAGGGAAGTTCTTTGGCCTGTGCCATAGAAGAGGTCACAGTAAATGATCCAAAGGGCCCCGTTGAGCCATAGAGAATCTATAAACCCCATTGAGTAAGTCATAGGGGAAGCACAAATAATTTCTGATCGCATTCATATCTCTCTTATATAGAGCTATCCATGCAAATTATCCTCTTACATTTCCTGTTTTAAGCCAGCGATTACCCGGAGCTTGAAGCTCTGGGGTTCCGAGCCCAGCCAAACGCCCTGAGAGCTCTCCGCACTCGGGAACATGACACTGTGGGCATTTTTCCTTCTCCTCGAAACAGCTGTCACAGGTACAGTGTTATCTCCTGAAGAGACGCTAGGTTTTGTAGCAATCTCACAGGAGCCAGTGTCTCTCTGAATCTCACTGTGTCTTTATTTTCAGGTGCTTTTTCACAGCGCCAGTTGATGGAGTCAGGAGGGGATGTAAAAAAACCAGGAGATTCTCTGCGCCTCTCCTGTCAAGCTTCTGAGTTCACTTTCACCGACTACTGGATGCAATGGATCAGACAGGCGCCTGGAAAGGGACTGGAGGATAGGGGAAATAAATCCAGCTTCAAGTACCACGAACTACGCACAGCCATTCAAAGGGCGACTCACTATCTCCCGAGCCAATCACCTAAACCGGGCCTATTTGCAAATGACTGGCCTGACACCTGAGGACGCCACTCTGTACTATTGTTCGAGAATCCCACGGTGGGCAGAAAGCTATTATGGTCAGGACAAAAACCGATTTGGAGAAGGGTGCAATATTCCCAAGGAACTGCAGAGGTCAGCAGTAAATTAAAATGAAATGATGTCATATTCCTTTACCTAAAGGACAAATATTATAGGGCTTCTTTTTCTTGTCCTGGCCCCTAGATATCTTTAAAGGTAGCTGTATAAAGACCTCAGATCTGGTTTAAAGACTTCAAGTTACAGAGAATCCACTGTTTACACTGGTATAAACCTGTAAGTAACCTCTGCCCCATGCTGCAGAGGAAGGTGAAAAACCCTGTGGTCTCTGATAATCGGACCTGTGGGAAAATCCCTTCCCCATTCTAAATATGACAATTAGTTAGACCCTGAGCATGTGGGCAAGACCTGCCAGGGATACACTGGAAGGTATTCTCTGTAGTGAGTTTACAGGCTTCCGCTGGTGGTCTGCCTCTAGGACTGACTGAACCTAATATTTGCACTATTGTTATCCTATCATCTGTGTCTTCTACAGTGTTACCATCACTTTGGTCTTTTTGATTGTTGCCAGTTCTGTACATTGTCACATTCCGTTCTCCCTTCCACTTCCTCGTGGCTCTGAAAATCATTACACTTTACCCCTGACTTCTTCTAAAGAATTCTCATCTCTAGAACCTGCAGCCTCATGTCTGTTTCTCTTATTGCAGACGCCTAGACCCTACAGTAATGCTGTTAGTAGACTGGTTTGATGCATTTTCACTTTCCTTCTCAATGTAATATTTATTGGGCATATAGATGGCACATATTATAGGTGGGTATTACATGAATCAGCAAAATCAGATAAATCTTCATTTGACCTGTAGAATGGCCCTCCTGTCTGTCCTGTGGTGTAGCATAAGCTACAGAATTTCAGTAAGTGATTTCTGCACCATTCCCAGAACTACTAGTTGAGTTAGGCCATATATTTTGTAAAACAGCCACTGGCCAAGATTTAACCTGTCTTCTAAACATATCTGCAACTGTGAAAAGTGAATAGTCCAATTGCATGACAATACTCGAAGTTCAGGGGTTCCCAATCCCCGGCCGGCTTTTCAAGTGGCCATGCCCCCGCCGGCTAGGAACTGGCAGCCGGGCTGCAGCTGACTGCCTCCCCAGTGCTTCCTTCTTCTGGGCCGCACCCTCCCCCCATCCCTCAGGGGCCTCGGCTACCACTGCATTGCTGCCCCCAAATTGGGTTTGAAGCCTGGGCCTAAGTTCACCCCTGAGCCCGATCTGGTAGCTGGGTAGGGTCCCGATCAGGCTGCCGAGGCGGCCAGCCAAGGCTGAATCAGGCTCCTGCTGCACCCGGCCCCAAATTTCTGGTCTCAACCCCAGCTGGTCCTGGATCCCCCGGCGGGGGCACAGCTGGCCACCATCGCTCTGCCCGGTCCCTCCCTTCTTTCTTTCTTTCTTTCTTTCTTTCTTTCTTTCTCACAGTGACACACATGTGTTTGTCTTACCTATATCTCTGTCCCACCTCATTCCCCATACTATCTGAGCACTTTGGGACTTATATTGCATTCATTATTGTTGATGCCCCTGGCTGTGTCTGGGGTTGCGCACTGGGTAACTGGGGGGGGGGGGTGGAAGGCCACAGTGTTGATGAATCCCCTTCGCTCCAGACTCGGACACAGCTGGGACATAACTGGCACCCAACAATCCCAACAACAGCCCCATATAAGGAAGTTCCCTGGTTGCAGGAATTGATAACCTGTTCCCTATAATGAAATAACAGTACCAGTCTCAGCCGGTCTCTGCTTGTAATTATAACACAGCCTTGAAAATTTGGTTCTCACCCAAAGAGGAGGGTGCAGTGGGATCTTTTCACATACACAGCCAAAAAAACTATATAAAAGTTACTGTAACCAAGTGGGAGGGGCGCATGATTTGAGACGTGCCTGTCTCCGTGTGCCTGCTTGAGAGCTCAAATAAATCTTAGTGTGCTTCTCCGCCCTGGTGTGATTATTGGTGCTGCGCACTCAGGGCAACGAACACACTGTTGCTAGCCCCTGCCTGTCTTCAGGCGTCCACCTGCAACATTATCATCACACCCCAGCCAGGTAGGAAAGTCCCTTTATTCCCATTTCACAGCCTGAGAACTGAGGTGCAGCGCTGGGAGTTGAACGCCTCAGTCCTACAGAAAATCCCGCTCGATGCCTCCATACAGAGACCGACACGGTCCCAGGGGATCTGCCCCCAGTAACGTACGATGTCTGGGGCAAAGCAGGGAAACCAGCCTGGGAAGACAAGAGTGCCCGGTGATGGCCTTAACTCCGGAGTGATCCTTCCTCACTTTCTGGTGCAGCTCTCTGGATCCCCAGGCAGGACAATCGAGCTCTTTAAGTGAGGATTCATGAGTGATTCATAAGGAGGCGGATATGCAGATGAGGGCGGGGACAAGTTCCTCTTTAAATCTCCCTCTTTCCCTGCCCAGTCTACACCAGAGGAGACAATTCACAGACTCCTGTCACTGCGTGTATTACTGCGCAAGAGATACACACAGAGACGGGAAGCCGGTGTGGGCTCATGCAAAAACCTTCCCTGCAGGCAAATCAGAAATGGGCGCACAGTTGAGGGTGCTGACCAGCCGCAGGCTGCAGAGCACACAGTGATGGGAGCAGCACTGAGAAAGTATCGCAGACTATCATTATTTGCAGACCACTAGAGGTTCATGTTTTCTTTAATTTACTCACCCTGGAATTCCTGTGAGTATCAGACACTGGGAAGGAAAGATTTATCGTCACCCCGAATGGTCTTTTTTATTCTTGGCACACGAACAAACCAGAGGCGCATACAAAATAATACACAAGCACACATACAGAGGAAGCACACAAACACATACATACACACATAAATAATCAGCCCAGAAAAAAATATGGCTAAATGCAAAAAAGCCAGAGCAATCACACACGACAGATAAATTCATCTATATATATAAACACACAAAAACTCTAACACAAACATAAATAAACACAAACAGACCCAGAAGTGCAAGTACTGTGTGTTTGAAGTTCAAACATGAAGAGAACGGAGCATTTTCTCTTCTCGGTAATTTAGCTCTAAATCCGAAGTCGCTGCCCTGCGGTTTGTCCTGAAAACAGTTTTACGAAGCACTGAGTGAAAACACTAAATCAGTGGAAAATGCTGCTCTACCAGCTTTATCTACACCCAGCTGCGGGAGATGCGCTTTCACGTGAGGGTCAAGTCCCGGGCGCATGGGACCTCGGATCTGTTATCACCTCTGCCAGGAAATTGTTGGGTGAATTTGGAGAGGTCACTTACCCCTTCCTAGTAGAAAGATTTAAAAAATAAAATAAAATGGGGACAATTATTTGTATTAAAAGTAGGGAAATAGTTTTCCCTTATCGTTAGAGTCAGCACTTAAGCATTAAATTCAGGATATACACGTAAAATGAGAATTAATATTTCAAATCCGGATTAGAATACACACATGTGATCAGATTTTGGACTCGTGTAAATTTTAAAGGACACCTTCAATTTCAGGTTGAGAAACGCTTCCAGGTGACGGTTAGAATGAGTCTTCTGGGCGTGAATAAATTTTAGGAGTTAGGGAAGGGGAAGAGAAGAGATGAATTTGACCTCCATAAATTAAAGAAGGACGCTCAAATGCAATTTTGTTCGATCCCCCACTGTGAGAAGGTGAGTCTGAGCCTTTCTTAACTTCACAGTAAAAACCTAAATTTGCTCTAAGATATTATGGGTATCTCTTTTATAAGATGGGGAATATGCAAATAAGGCCGACAGTTTCCTTTTTAATCTGTCCATCTCCCTGCCCAGGCTGTACCCGGAGAGACAATCCTCAGCCCTCAGTGTCTGTGTCGTGACCGGCCAACCATCGTGAGAACTTTCCCTTCCAACTCCAGAGAGAATGAGAGTTTGGCTCCATTTACTGATCATTGCAGCGGCTTTGGAGGGTATTTTATCACCAAAAGATTAGGTAGATAGACAGGTCTGTAAGTGAAAATGAGATCCGCTATGAAAAACGAGAGAGCTACAGCAAACCCTTCCTCGCCCTCGTCTTAATCTTTTATTTTACTGAGGAACAGTTTGTTTATATAAGTTCCTACAAAGGATGGACCAGTCTTATCTGGGACCCTTCCTTTTTCTTTCCTCTCCAGGGGACAAATTCTGAGCACACAGTCTCCCTGATTGTCACGGATTCATAGACTTAGGGGCGGGAAAGGAGCAGTGTGATAAACTGATCCAACCTCCTGTATAACACAGGCCACAGGTTCAGCCCATGCAAGGCTTTGGGCTCCCTCCTTCACGCTGTGGCCCAGCTCCCCTCATCAGGAGGCTATACCAACTGCGGCTCTCAAAACACTTGGCTATAGAAGGAATTTTTAAAAATGGCTCTTTTTAGCTTTTGGGTTGCTGACCCCTAATCCATTCTGGGGCAGGCTAGCACCTTCCTAAATAAAACGTGCTGTGCTTAGGGTTACCACTGTCAGTGAGCTATTCAAGCAGAAAGAGAGATCTCTCAGTACTGGCCTTTGGAACCCACCAAGTTTGTTTCCATCTTCTTCTTTTTTATAATAATAATAATAATAATTAATAATTTGTTAGTTTGTTTCTTTTCCTTGTTTATTTTTTCATTTTAGTAATTTTCCCACCAAAGATGGCCTTTTTCACATCCCAGTTAAAATGAATAAATATAGAATGCTCCAAAATATTTATTTTGGCTTTCATTTACCATATAAATGAAAATAGGGCTTCAGAACCCCATTTTTCTACTGACAATGAGGAGGCAGCAATGAGGAGACAAAACTGAATCAGGGCTCTGGGGTGTTTTTTTTGTTTTGTTTTGTTTTGTTTTGTTTTTTTTTAAATAAGCTCTGTTCTGTTACAGAGAAACAGCAGGTGTACTTTGACTGTGGAACACCCCCTGAAATCAAAGCTGTGAAAAAAGTTACTAGGAAATTTTCCAAAAAGAAAAGCAACCACAGAAATGAGATCCTGAAGTCCCACTCATATCCAATACAGGTGAAATCCAGTGACTTTGAGAGGAAGCTCTAAGGAAGGTTTGCCTTCTTCCTTTGAGCTGTAGATGAAAACATTTCTAAATACTATTGTTTTCATATTGGTCTTTCTGTGTGAGCCTGGGCAAGTCACTTGGAGCCAGATATTAAAAGGCATTTAGGTTTCCAAAGAAGAACAAGTGTACCTGGTGAAATTTAGAAGGCTCCC
>ML686203.1:0-19642 GCA_007922175.1 Pelusios castaneus | reverse complement strand
GGTAGCTAGTATGGACAATGACAGCAATAAAAATAACAGAAAGAATGACTCAGAAAGATGTAGTGAAGTTCCTTGTGAGGTTTCTATATAAATGAGCGCCCATTCTATTATCTAAAATGGCAATTTCTCCTATGAACTAATCTGCACAACTCCCCAAAGAAAGGCATATCTCAGACAACACCTAATGGTGAAACTGCTCCTCGTAGCACCGTGTCTTACCTCGGCAAAGAAAGCTGTGCTGGTGACTCGCCCATTTTCTGTTGGGGAATTCATCCATGGGAGGAGGCTCTGAACGATCTCAGCTGTTATTAGTTCAGATCTTAGCAGAACTCTGGAAAAACAGTGGGACAGATTGCGTCCTTCAAAAACTCAGCTGCTCTGATCTTACTACTCTCAGACCTATGAATGGGAGCTGTGTGATTCCAGTCCAGGGCACCACCCACAAAGTTATAAACTGAAAGTTCCCTCTCAGCCACTCTGTTTGTTCCTGAGCCCCAAGGACAAAATGACAGCTTCTAGAGCTCTTACCTGATCAGCAGACACACCCCCTCATGGTGAGTCTCAGCATTCTCAAGAAGAATCCAGGTGTTCTGATTCCTGAGCATTCTCATTTGTCTCTCATTCACACCCTTGCTGAGTACAGCCTCCAACGCTTCAATAGAAAGCCTGAGAAAGAGAGCTGACTCAGAGCAAGAACAGAGAAGACTTCCGCGCGCCAAGGTCAGGTGGTGATGAGGTACCTCACAACCCTGGAAATCCCTGGGAAGTGGCACCCAACCCTGCTGGAATTCTCTTTGTTTCCTTCCCTTTCCCGCTAGTTACCTGCAAGGGTTGCCCACACAGAGCTGTTGTCCTTTTCGGAACAGCCTCCTCCGGCTGTTCATCCCAGGCATAGGCATCTCTTGACCTACAGTTCGGCTGACCTGCTGTAGGAGAGCAGCAGACAACTCTGGGAGCAGCTTCTGCACATCTGTGCAAGACTGCAGTGCAGACACAACCTCAAAGATGGCACATGTTGCCTGAAAGGAAAGCACAGAAAAAAGGACGTCTCTTCTCAACACCATCACGCTGTTTTCCCTTTTGATATCCTCTATACTGAATGCTCACTCCTCCCACTAACATGCTAAATGACTGAAAGCAACCATTTAACTTTACCTCAGTTTGCCACGTTTACAAAAATGTGTATGATCTACCAAGGCATTTTCTGAGTCCTAAGGAATATTTACAAAGCACTGTGAGACATCTGCTTCAAAGATTACCTAATTGCTAGATACTACGTCAATCAGCCATGTACTCTAAAGCTGCCATATTTGTTCCACAGAAAGTGAAGCTGGACTCAGGGAAACAATACAACAAAGGAGAAGTGCCCGCATGGCTTTCAATCATCAGGACTGTCATAGGATGAAGAAAAGCCTGAAAGTTGTATCTGTCATAGAACTCACTGTGAGAGGTTCAGCAGCTGCCAAAGGCCTGTCAATTTCAGACTCTGAGGAGACGCTGCCTTCTTGGCTTGTTGGGTTCTTTATTTTCTCTGTGAGGATCTGAAGGACCTGAGTGGTGAGCAAGGAGTCTCCACCTAGAGATCTCCACAGCTGAGTGGTGTCACTGCAATTTAACAGAAGTTACACGTCACTCTGGATATTCTTGTGGCTCTGACTGAATGCATCATATTTAAGTCAAGCATTTTCTCCTTGTCTACTATGAGTAAGTTGGGAATCTTGTCCTCCCTATATGCTCCTCATCTTTAAATATTGGGTGTCCATTTACAGAATTAGGCAGGTGGTGGAATCTCCAATCTTGGAGGCTTGACCAAGCCCTGGTTGGGATGATTTATTTGAGGTTGGTCCTTCTTAGAGCAGGGGGGTTGGACTAAATATCTCCTGAGGTCCCTTCCCACCCTAGTCTTCTACGATGCTGTCATTAGGCTAAATGACCTAATCTTACTGCAGCCTAACCAGAAATACTAGACTTCAGAAGGCTATATATAGGGAGAGAACACCTAGCCCCAGTCTCAGTTCCTTTCTAGCCACTTCCCAGTAAATAGAGACTCTTGAGAATGTCGCTGCCAAAGATCTAGGGCTTAGGAGGAAAATCGATGAAAGAAAAGACATATTCCTACTAATTGGATACACAAGTCTGAAACGAATATTCTTGGCCATCCCATGTCCTCTTCACAAATGCTGCAAAAGAGATTCTCAAACAGAAAATGGCTGGATTCCAACAGTGACAACTTGGTTTGCCATCTTTGGAATAAATGATGAATCTGCTTCCAATCTAATTTTTATGCAGCAAGGATGGTAACTCCACATCAAGTGGGGGTTTTATGATAATACTGGCCATATTCTTTCTCATCACCCAGGGATTTGGTCTTGAAGATGGCATACTACCAGGAAAACAACAGCCACTGCTAATTTCCAGGCTGAGGGTCAGACCTGGTGTCTGGATAGACAGCTGTTTCTAACAATGCACTTCAGTTATGTCAGTAAAGATGAGTCTTTAAGATGCCAAAGCAGCTTTTAATTCATGGAAACAGTGACACTTAATTTCTCCCCATCGTCCACTTTGGCATGGTCTTGGACCTTCAGGGAGAAAGACTCAGGCTGTTGGAATTATCCCAAACCATCTGCTTCTTAAACGAAGCCCTACATCTCCCATGGAACCTGTTGGATCCATGTTTCTCCCAGGATGAACGAGGTAGCTAGCAATATATACCTGTCCATTGGCAGACGTTTGCTGAGGAGGCTGGAGATCACTGCCTCTAGGTGATGGCGAGCAAGAATGGACACTGCCTCCACCAGGAGCTGCCTCAAGCTGCCTTGCTGGACAGTAGGCATTCGGATATATATCACGCTCAGAATATCTGGCACCTGGAAAGAACAAAACCAGAAAGAAGTGTCTTTTTTTCATTCTCTCCCTTCATTCTGCAGAATCAAAACAATTATACAGCAGTTTAGCAATTTGCTGCTTTTTTAGAAATGTATCCCTTCAAGAAACAAATATTCAAATGTGGCTACAGAACTTTAACCCACAAAACTAATAAATGCCTCTGCCCAGGGCTGGCTGTAAAAATGAACAGGTATGTACTGGATAATTTAATGTGGAGGTGCCCAGGTGTTTCTGTGCAGAAAAGAAAGCTCTGTATGCACACATTTTGCAGGTCTGCTTTAAATAGCTAGATCTGAATGTTTGCCTGGAAGGTTGCACGGTTCATGAACAATAACAAGCACAATATTTGAAAATGTTTTAAATACATTTGGGCCAACGCCTGGAACTATGAAGAGGTGACTGCCTCTAATATTCAGTCCTAGCCATTTATCTTCAAACCCCTGTGTAAACATGACAGTTCTGCTGTGAGGGTAAGTGCTGTTCTGTGTCATGAAGCCATTCAGCAGCCTCATTAGATTTGTGACATGCTAGCTCTCATGCATTGGGCTCCAGAAAACAGCATTAAAATAGTGGATCCCAAAGACACTACAGCTTTCTCCCTCACTCCTTTTGCTCTTCAAGGGTACATCAATCCAGCAAAAAAATTTGCACAGCAATGTGTCTCAGAGCCCAGGTCAACTTGGGCTGATGGGGCTTGCACTAGTGGGATAAAAGTGTAGATGTTCCCGCTTTGGCTGGAGCCCAGGCTCAGAAACCCAGCAAGGGACAGAGGCGCCTCAGAGCACAGGCTCCAGACAGAGTGGGAATGCATACTCTGCTATTTTCAACTACATAGCCTTCAGCCTTAGGCATTCTAATAACTGGACACCTCCACGAGCCAGTCATTCTGTCCTGTTCTATTTTACCCAGTCTGGTGTTTTCGTAGCTGAAAACTGTGAAAACAGGCTCGACAAATAAGTTACCCAACATCTTCCTTCTCCTTTGCATTATTTCTGTCCATTGCAGTTGATTCTGTTCTTTCCTATCTCAGGATAGGAACCAAGATGGCATCGAATTTATGCCCGAGGGAGAGAAACAGCAAGACTTCTGTTCACTACACATGAGGGCAAAGATCTATAAGCCCAGAGCTCAGGTAGAAAACCTCTCCAGCTTCTAATTTTACCTTGTCCAGCATGGCATTGCCACACTCCTTCAGGATGGTCTTCATCCACAGACCAGCTGCCGTGGCACAGGCTGTGCTGGAAGACAGCATCCCATCCAGTGTGGCCTCAAGGAAGTCTATGGCCTGTTCTACAGGAAAGTACTCACTAACGACCTGGGAGAAATCAAAAACAGGAGAGATGGCAATGATACTCTGCTCTGGGATTTTTAAAAGTTCTGTATGGAAAAAGGTATAAGCATCTGCAAATTGTTAATTAGACTCATTTCTGGTTAACCATTTGTGATTACAGCTCCCCAAGGATGAAATTCTCCCTATAGTTGATGGAGGTACTACATTTCTATGTTCTAAAGATTTCTATATTCAGGTTAGGTACAATGACCCTGTTGCACAACATGGTATTGGCTATACGGGATATACATTTCCAGTTTGTGTTCTATTATATACTGCGTCTTTTCACAACTATAAAATTATGTACACAGAGACATGTACAGAAATACATGTTAAGATGAACACACGAGGAGACAAAGTGAAGACTGGGTGGTTTCTCAGCTTGAGGTTCCATTAACACAGTTTTTTTCTTCTCTATGAATGGATAGATGCGTACACATGGGTGTGTAACATTTGGTGGGCTCTGGTTTTTACATGACAATCATAGCATACATCTCTGAAAAGCATCTGACTGATTACTAGCAATGAATGCCCCGCTCCCTAAGCCCACTCCAAGTAAGGAGAGACATCATGAAAGCATAAAACAATAAAAATGAATGCTGTCCGGCCATTAGGCTATCCATACAAGCTTTCTGAATCAGTTACCTTAGCCATTTTGGAGGTTGTCTGAATCAAAGCCTCAGAGTCCGTAGCTGTTAGTGCCTCTCGGAGACACCTCAGCTCCTCCTCCGCTAACCCCAGGTTCATGGACTGCCCTGGAATAGAGAAAAGGAGAAAAAGTACTGTAACGATTAATGGAAATGAACCTCTTCTCCATGGATATTCATAGAGGAAGAGTCACGTGCTAGGTTATTACCAGTATGTGTGTAATCTTGGCCCCATTGAAGTCAATGGCAAAAGTCCTTTGAATGGAGTCAGGATTTCACCCTAAATATCTGAAAGTAAATAGCAGTGGCAGGCTACTGTGACGATACGGGGTTGAACAGGTACTGTATTCTACTTGGAGCGGCTTTCTCCATGTGTTTCGTTTCAGTAGCATCTCTCCTCTCAGTATGAAGTAATTAAATCTAATCTAATATTCAAGCACAAATCCTGCATATTGGTTGAGGTGCCAAACTGGGGGAATCCCTGCACCAAACTTTGGTTGTAAAAGAGCTGGGGATAGACCAAACCTTGAAAAGGAAACTCCAGGTCATCCCTCACTTCTAACCAATGATGGGATTGGTATTTTGTACACTCAGAAAGTAGATTCCTTTATTCTCTTTCCGAATCACCAACGCTTCCTTTCAGGACTGATTAATAATAATTGGAAATGGCCTTAACCAAAACCAATATGCATCCTTTTACATCTAACTTTTGAGTGTACAAAGAATATCCTGCGCATTCACACAGGGTGAAATAGCCTAGACATTCTCCAACAGCTTTGAATACCTACGAGACAGAGGGCTGCTGGAGAGCTCTGTTTCACAGAGTTAATCCAGGAAACACTCACAATACAGCCAATGGAAGGGTAATGAGAATGAAAATGTTTGGTACCAACTGCTTGTCTACATGGAGATATTCAAGAAAGCTAATCCAAATTAACTTTCAAAATATATTAGTTAAACTTTGCTAAACACCTATGGGGACACACTTATTAAGAGTTAAGGTGGCCTTAATTCATTTGAGTTTAATTTGTTTCATTCACTAAAATGAATTAAGGCTATTTTAATTTGAAATAAGGGCATCCACACGTGTGTTTAATGCCATTTCACTAATATACTTTAAACTTCCACTTTTAGTTAATTTGGATGAATTTTCCTGAGTGTCCCTCTGTAGACAAGTCCTAAGGAAATTAGAAGTTACCTACCTGTATGCAGATTATTTTTTACTTATGCAGTTCCCCAAGATCTGGTATGTTCTTTACATAACATAATTTTCTCTTTTAGCTAGATATTTACAAGGTTCCCCGCAAGCAAGCAAGCAAGGTGGACATTACAAGAGTGAAAAAAGGTGAAGAGTGACTTATATCTGCTCATGATGTCCTCACCTTGTATACGGAGAAGACAGCTAATACAGTCAGCTACCCACTGACGGGATGTGGCTAATGAATCACAGCTGTATGGTGCTAATAGTCCAATCAGGGATCCAAACTGATGAAATGTTTCCTGAGTCTAATAAAAAAGAATGAAGAAATGAAAGTTCATTGACTGCCCTAGACATCATTTACCATCCCTCTTGGGCCTCAGACTCCGGTAGAAAATCAAATTGTACATCCAAACCGAGAGGGATCTAATTTAACCATTACCAGTCAAGAAAGAGATCTTGGAGCCGTTGTGGAGCGTTCTCTGAAAACATTTGCTCAACAAGTAGCAGCAATCAACCAAGCAAACAGAATGAAGGGAACCATTAGAAAAGGTATATGTTATAAGACAGTAAATATCATCAGGACAATATATAAATCCATAGTATATCCATATGTTGAATACTGTGTGCAGGTCCGGTCCCGCATCTCAGAAAAGATGCATTAGAATTGGAAAAGGTACAGAGAAAAGCAACTTAAATGTTTAGGGGTATGGGACAACTTCTCATACAAGGAAAGATTAAAAAGGCTGGGACTGTTCGTCTGAGAAAAGAGATGAGTGCAGGGGGATATGATAGAGGGCTAAACAGTCATAAATGGTTTGGAGAAAATCAAGAAGGAAGTGTTTGTCTTTTTAATGCTTCACATAACACAAGAACCCTGGGTCTTTCACTGAAATTAATAGGCACCAGGTTTTCAACAAACACAAGGAAGTATTTCTTCATGCAATGCAGAGTTAACCTGTGGAATTCATTGCTAGGGGATATTGTGAAGGCCAAAAATATAACTGGGTTCAAGAAAGAATTAAATAAGTTCATGGAGGACATGTACATCAATGGCTATTAGATAAGATGATGAGGAACACAATCACATGATCAGGGTGTCCCTAAACATCTTACTGCCAGAAGCTGGGCTGGAACTGTACAAGAGAGGATTGATCACTCAACTATTGCCTTGTTCTGTTCATTTCCTCTGAAGCATCTGGTGCCCACTGCCATCCACCACTGTCAGAAGACAGGATACTGAGCTGAATAATTGGTCGGGGGCATACAGGATGGCTAGTTTTATGTTCTAATGTGATTTAAATAGAAATTCAGCTTTAACATCCTGGGAGCATAAGAACCAAGAACAACTTAACAAGGGACAATGCAACCGTATCAGGACAGTTCACTTTGTATGTGAATTTCAAACAGGTTGACTAGACTGCAATCATCAACTTATTTATTTGTAATAAAAGAAATAAAGGAGAGATGCTAAGTTTATTTGCCTGTGTTTATCTATAGCCTATTAGGAGTTTTACAATGTAACCAAATTAGCTTGTAGATGCTAATTCCCTGCCATGTCTTAATTATGTATTCAGTTGCGTCCGTGTAAGATGAAAAATGTAAAATATAGCAGGTAACTAATATTATTGTCTACATAGCCTTCATCTTAACTATCTGTGTTATAATGGAAGACCATCTAATTCCCTTATGTGAATGAGTGTAAATAGTTTGTCTGAGAATGCATAAGAAATTAGAGACTAGCTTCAAAGCAAAGGACCACAGGCAATCTGGATGTCATATTCTTCCTCAGGGAAAGGCACTGTCATGACAATTTCTGTGAGGAGGCTTGTCAGCCTGCTAGAAGAGCTAGAAAAAAGAAGCAAGATCCTGTCAGCTCTACTCTGCTTAAACTTTGAGCAGGGAAAGTGTAAACCATAGCATGGAGATCTTCCAAATAATTATTTGGAATACCCTGGAAAATGCATGGAAAGACTAATGGACTTTACCGATAAACTCTCCTTGGATTCTGACCTATTGGGATGATTCCAGAGAGATTTTTACAAGCCAGCAATTTATTCCATCGCTGTTATGATCCTGAACTATGAATATTGTATATCGATCTCTTAACCATTTGTAACTCTCATCGTTCTTTTTCCTTTTAACAATAAATCTGAGATCTAGTTATTAAGGGTTGGTTGACTGCAAGCGTGGTATTTGGGTAAGACCTGAGTTTTCTATTGACTTGGGGATAAGTGTCTGGTGGTTTAGGAATGTAAATCTCACATATGGTGAATCAGGTATTCAGTAAACCCTCACGACGTTAGATGTGGCTGTCTAGATGGGAGCCAAGGATTGGAATGCCTAAAGGGGCCAACGCTTGGCGTTCTGTTAACCAGTGTAAGTTAACAAAGCTCTTTTGTTACTGACTTGGTGAATCTAATAGTAGACTAAACCACCACTTTGGGGAATTGCCCGCCTTATTTGTGGCAGTCTGCCCGGAGAGAAGCAGGGTGTCAGCTTCAGGTAGAGGTAGGCTCTACTCACTGTGCTATTGACAGTCTCTTGATAGGCAGTTAGGAGCTGGATGCTGGCCTGCAGAGCTCTTTCTCTCTCCCACTCCTTCCCTGAACTGACCCAGGTCTCTAGTAGCTGTTGGTAGAGTAGAGAACGGACAGAGTTAGCACTAGAAAATCCCTCCCAAAAGTTCCTTTTGAACAGGTTTAATTGCCATTCAAATCCCTCCCCAAAACATCTGACCTTCAGGTAGAAAAGGATTTTATATGCTTAAAGGAAGAACCTCTTAAATATATAAATCCCAGGGGTCAGATTCACCTCTGATGTACTGCAGTTCCACAGAAGGCAATGGATTTACATGAAAGATAAATCTAGCCCTGTGATTGTCATATCTGATGGAGAGTGTCTGGTGGGAGCTGGCCAGTGCTCTGCTGCTGCATTCTTTTGCCTAGACAACTTCTCCCATGCTGAATGGCACCATGAGAGCGACACTCTTTTTATTTATTTTAACAAGTGCAGCGAAAATCAGCCAGTCCAGCCCCTTTTATAACTTCATTTTTTGTAGGGAAGGTGCATCAAACTCCCCAACCCTTCCTTCACAGAGATTTGATCATGTCTGAGGAACAAGTTGTCTCTCATGAATGAGTTTTCATACCCAGGTAATTCCTCTTCAAAGAGATGACCAGTTTTAACTTGTTCTCTTGGATTTGGCTGCTGGAGTGGCGGTTTTACTTGTCTGCCTGTTGATTATATTGGAAAATCTTGATCCTAATTCAGCCTCAGCATAAGATGGAACAGTTCCCATGGATTTAAAAAAAAATGCCCACTTTTCCCAGGATGATTTTAGACCTGTCTCTCAAAAATTCACTCCGTTGCAGAAAATCCCTTCAAAACTGAAGCTTGAGCCCCTAAATTTCCAACCTTTCCCTGCTGCCACAAGAGAAACAAGTCTCCACCACGGAGCAGAGAGCTACTCACATGGAACATTTCCTGGAACCATTCTGGGGTAGGTTCTCCCTCAAGCAGGATCTTCATTAGCTCACCAACAGCTTCCAAGGACCATCCGTACAGTGACTGAAACCAGAAGAGGAGAAGTTAGGCTCAGCTCCAGATAATCTGTGTGGGTGACTTTGCCATAGTCGTGCAGGGGGAGGCTGCGTGGAACATGTTGGGGCAGCGATTACAGTGGAGGATGCCAAAGGAGACTTGCTCTCACGTACCTGTATATGCAGAGCATCCCTTGCTGTCTCCCCTTCCTCTTTCATCTGCTCCAGAGGAGGAAGGGCAAATAAACTGTTGAGACACAGATCGAGGAGCTCACGGTTTTCCTCCAGCGTCAGAGAGGGTTTGAGTTTGCTGGCACAAGAAAGAGAGTAAAGTCATACACCAGACTCACTCCCATCTCCAAGTAAAAATGGGTCCAATGACTAGAGATTGACCCAGTCAAGAACCCCAAGTGCAATCAACCCTTCACTTTGCAGCTGAGCACTCCTTTCCCCCCCTCTATGATTTCCCAGCTCAACCAGAAGCAAAAAGCTTCATGTTCCCTTTTTAGACAAATCCACAAGCTTCCTTTCCAATCCAGCCAGTCAGACAACTCCTTCCCCAACAGAACTCTTCTCCAGACTACTGCATGCCCCATAACCTCCACTCTTGGGCCTTTCAAGCACATACCCCCAATGGACATGACACATTCAAACCCCCATGAACCAAACACAACGGCTCTTCAGATTTGCTCCCAACCAGACACTCATGAATGAAGAAATGAGAAGACATCAGAGTGCCAAGGAACATGGGAGGAAATAGCCTACCTCAGCTGTCCAATGGCAAGAATTGCTTTGTAACGAACTGGAGATGCCAGGGAATCCAATGGTTCCTTTTTAATAAACTCCTGAAAGGAACAAACAGAGACATAAAGAGTGGGAAATGTATTTGAAAGGCAGGGAGGCCCCCCCCAGAGAAACAGGGCCATATGCCAGACCCATAATAAACAGACACAGTGCTCAGCAAGCTCTCCCCTCCTCTGCCTGGAGATGGACCGGAGAGCCATCTGCAGGCTCTGTGTGGGACAGAAAGCTGTATCCTGGTAACTAACCAGACACAACCACTCCTTCCAGTTACATCTCACAATAGGGCTGCATCCCTGCCTAGCTCAGAGTGGACCCAGCACTCTGGGTGCCATGCAGGTAGCTCATCAGACTGCTCTAGCTCAGTCACAGCCAATGGATAAAATAACATCTCACTCGAAAATCAGGCTCATTATATTACAGCAAATTCCTTTGTAGTTCAATCCTCAAAGCTCCTAATCACTCACCAGCATGTGACCGAGGAGCTCCAGTTTGTAGGAGAATTGAAACTCTTGGGCATCTCTGGTATCCAGGATGGCGCAGCTAATCTCTGTGACACACTGGATCAGAGTTAATTTTAGGTACATGTCCTAAATGTCCAGAAAGAGAAACAAGAGATCCCAATGGGAAACTGAGAAAAGAACCAGAGTCCAGGAGATTAAGATTTGGAACTAAATCTAGCCTCAGGAGTGGAGAAATGTGCCCACTGACCCCAGAAGGCAAAGGACCCCAGCTCTGCACTCATTTCAGAAGAGGAAACCAGCTTCATCAAATAAACCCATGCCCACTTACACCAGAGCAGCCAGGGCTCCTGCTTGATGTAGCAAGGAAATCAAGTTTTGTGCAATTTAAACAAGGAACTTTTACATAGAAACTGCAAAAGCTGAGGGACGGTTATTTAAAATTTACCTTGTTTGCAATATTGATGCCCAGCACCTGCAAAATGAAATGTAAAAGAGTTACTTACACAAAGCCATGAAACATGCATTCAAAATATATTTTGGCAGGTGAATATAGAGCAGAGAGCAATCACTGTCATTAAATCTTCCAAGAAGCAGAAAAAGTTAACCAGAGTGAATATATTGAAATGCCAAAGGGGTAGCCGTGTTACTCTATTGTAGAAAGACAACAGAGTCCTGTGGCACTATTAAAGACTAACAGATTTATTTATCGCATGAGCTTTCGTGGGAGAAAATCCCACTTCGTCAGATGAAGTGGGATTTTCTCCCACTAAAGCTCATGCGATAAATGAATCTGTGAGTCTTTAATAGTGCCACAGGACTCTGTTGTCTATATTGAAATGGTCACTATATCAGGGGCCATCCTACTAACTCTTTTCATTTGTGAACTACTGGAAGATGTTAATTTGGTTCAACTGTGATCAATTTCTCTGACAATGCCTAAATGAGAGTCTTAGTTCTACAGGGCAGAATTCAATGGCAAAATTATGTGGAGAGATTAGAACTATGCACTCAGAAAAGAGTCAGTACTAGCAAATGGACACAGAACAGAACAGAAATACTGTACACACAGCCAAACAGGAAGACAGACATGGGATAAGGTAAGCTATGGGATAAGGGAAGTAGCAAGTCCAAGAAACAAATTTATAGCAAAGAAATTAAATAAGAACTAGCATTATTCTCTCTTGGATAGCAAGCGACAGTGCTAGATACACATACAGACTAGGGAAATCCAAGTGTTATTCTCCATGGCCCAAGTGTGATTGCTTCTGAAATATTGTGTAGTTGTGTCTAGAGGCTTTAGGAAGAATGTAGACAAATGGAGAAAATATAAAGAAGAGCAACAAAAATGATACAACAAATGACAGCCGATACACCATCCACTAAGGTATTAAATTTGATATACATGACAAAGTGTTGTTCAGAGGAGATTTTTTAAAATAGAAACCCTCTATCTGTAAGTTCAGCTTCAGTGGAGCCATTGTTCCGTCTTCAAGTTAATACACCCCACACCTTCCGTGCAAAAGCTCTTACCTGACAACCGGTTCTGTAATGGTGAAGGATTTTCCCTGTGATGTCTGTCTCTACCCGGGAGAGAAGCTGCTCTTTCGGAGCATGGAGAGCCACGCTGCTGTATGTCAGCATCAGGGTGTTGCGGGTCTTGCCTCTTTGCCCATGGCGGTAGGTCTGAACAATTAGAAAAATTACTAGAGACAAGTTCTTCGGATTTATTGTGCCTTTGAATTCTGATCTACTGCTGACCAAGGCATAGTTCATGACAGCAAAGCTCTTTCAATCCAAAGATCTCAAAGCACTTGCAAGAATTATTTCAGAAAAATAAATAATAATATTTGTGTGAGGAAGGGAGGAATTAGTATCTCCATCATACCCACTGGGTAATTCTGACACAGAAAGCCTAAAGTGCTGAACCTACACCAGTGAAGTAAATGGATTAAAAGCAGCTAACAACACAGGAAATGCTTTTTTCCATGCAAGCAAGAGACGTCGTTCCCACACATTGTGCATGGGAGGGGTGCTCAAGACACAAGACATCCAATGTGGATCATGCTAAAAATCAGAACCACAGCTCCAGACTGTGCTCTTCTCTGCTAAGCTGCAGGCATCACGTTGAGCACATCCACTGAGGGGTAACGTTAGCGGACCGGAGCAGACACTAACACAGGGCTGCTGTCACTAAGTTAGAGGGAAAAGATGTCTGAGAGAACCTCCAGGCTCCTTTACCTTCAAACGTCCAATGATCCCAGAAACCTTAACATTGTTCATGGCAGCCCCAAACTCCTGAAGTGTGTTCAAGGTGAGGTCCAGGTGGCTTTCGGCAGAGAATCCAAGCATTGAAATGATACCCTGTCACCCAAGAAAAATGTTTGGTTAGTGAATCTCACCAGGTGCCCGAGAGACCTCACGAGGCCATTCCTTTCACCTGAAGTAGTGTAAAATGCCAGTCAGGCCTGAGACACATGGGGGAGCAGGTGATGAGTGAAATAGCTATGAAGAGGATATGAAGAAAAATGGCGTCTATCACAGAGCAACTGAGAACTAAGCCACACAGGGAGCATCAAGGAAGTTTTGGTAAAGTGTGTGTGAGGAGAAGGGGACAGGGTCCTCACCTGTCTCTCCAGAGCTTCCAAATAATCTGTTGTTTTGAGAAATGTCTGAATCTCTGATTTAACGTGAACCAGATCCTGACATGCTGCCAAGGAAGTTCCGAGAGCCTTATACAGGAAATTCTGAAAGAAACAGACCAGCGCCAAGATCTCAATAACACAACAAACAACATGCCTACCAGGACACAACCAGCCCAAAAATACGACTTCCACAGAAAGGAACAGAGCCAACTGACCGTAACCATGCTGCAGAAACAGCCTATCGTCTAGCCCCGCCCACCCATGGAATAAACAATTCAGGAGAGAGAAATAGCCTCTCCAAGCAAATATGTGCGTGTATGTGGGCAAGAGAGCCCGGAACAAGTCAAAGCAAATCTTCTTTAAAAACTAAAATATAAAATAATGAAGCACTGAGAGGAGCCTGGTGCAGCCCTCCAACCAAACTCTAAGAGAAATGAACTAGAAATTAAGCCTTCCCCGAGAACAAACCTTCTCCTGGGAGGGGCTGGCATAGCTTGGCATCTGCTGGTTCAACTCAAGGCTTAGCTGGCGGCTCCAGGCATTGTCATCTATTCTCTCCAGAGTTGTCTTTAGGAACTAGGGGTAAAATGAGAATTACAACACATGGTTGGTTGCAAGAATTTTTTGTTTGGGTTTTTTTTATTTGTGTCTTTGTTTTGGTTTTGATTTCTTGTGCTCTGTTGTAATGTTCAGGTGTCATGCAAAGATTATTTCCCTATTGAGAACTATAAACAATGAGCATCCAGACTTCCTCCGCCTGGTTTTTTTAACCTTTGTCTGATGTTTCCTCTCAGGCCCTGAACCCAGATGGAGAGTGAATTGGAGAATGAGATAGAGCCAAGAACTCTGATGATCGAGGAGAGGTTTTATTGCTGGGTGGAGGATAGCTTTCTTTGGAGAGTGAGTGAGGGCTAGTATTTTCACTAACAATGAACTAAGAGACCTGGATTAGAAAGGGCCAGGTATCTTCTTTGAAGGAACCCAGGGCTGTGAAGTATCTCGCTACCACCTGCCATTAGTGTAAGGAAGCCTTCTCGGTGCCTGTCAGAGGTCAGTTCCCCAGCACAGGAAACACGAGCATGCCCTTTTTGCCTCAGCCAGGCTCCACTGCACATCCCTCAGACTGTCCAGCCCCTGTTCTACCCAATACTCACAGACTGGCTACACACAACCGTACCAGTTTCACCTCCACATCACAGCTCCAATAAACACACTGATCTTAGACCTCTTTATAGTGAAAACAAGTAAGAGGTCAATTCACAAAGAACAAAGATTTGAGAAGCAGCAAGAGGAATTAATGACACAAGTGGTAACATTAAAAAAAATCATACTATAGTTAATAGAGCCTAACCTTAACTAAGAGAACATCCCCCTGCCTCACAAAGGATAGCTTCCCCAAGTCGCTTTCTCAGCATTAAACAGCCAGACCAAACAGGATCCTCCATTCATAACACAAGCCAGCTGGAAGTGTGTCCCCTAAGTAAAGGATACCTGTGCAGGATATTTCTGCACCCTCAGATCTAGTTTCAACCACCCATTGTCTGAGGTTGTGAATAAGGTACCCCCTATTGCTTATATTTTCCTTATACAGAATCTCCTCTGGAGACTTTACAATCACTTGGTTAGCCTTTTGCTCAATTGATTAGCATTCATTGCAAAATATACAATTATTCAGTCTACCTATCATCAGACATGCAGATAAGCATCTCCTGCCTGAAAGAAACTGGTTTATCACCTTCTGCTGCTAAGCTCCAACTCACAGACCTTAAGAGCCTAATTTTTAATATGCATACTTAATTCCTTCCATATTATCCACCCAGTCATTTTGTAATGGTTATGATTATTAGTATGCCACCGTTTCCAGTAGAGACCTGACGTACAGGGGTTAAAATAAGGGGGAACGCACAGGAACACAGTTCCGGGGCCCACAAATTTGAGGGGACAGAGTTCCGGGGCCCCTAAAAATAGAAAAATCCAGCAGAACGCATGTTCCGCCCTGCCCTGGCTGCTGGCAGGTCCTACACCCCACCGTTGTTAATCACAATACTTACTGTGTTATGCAGTGTTTGCTAGTTTGTGACAATAACGGCTATAGACCTAAACACCATATAAAATTATAAATATTTTTATGAAGTGATAACCGATGCAGGTGGTACTGAAAAGTGGTTGCAAACGCCTACCTGGGCTGGTGCCCACATATGCATGAAGGGGGCCTAGACAATATGGGAAGGGGACCCGGAGATTAGGAGGATTCCGGGGCCCGTCAAATTATACTTTAACCACTGCTTACGTAACACCCTTTGGTGAACTATTATGCAGAGATCAGATCCGCGGGATTCTTGTAACCTAGGCACCCCAGTGCCGTCTGATAGTGGACACCCAAAGGTCCCTGCCTTAGACCCTCAACTGCCATGGAAGGCAGGATGAAGTTAGAAAAGGGCAGCACTGTGCTGGATCAGGCCTGAATTCTGAACAGGAGCCAAGAAATACTGGATCTGTAATGGGAAATTTTGGAGGGTTCTCCAAATCCAGGGGAACTCCAAACCTTCTGGGGCTTGTTTGTCACTAGGGGCTTTCCCTTTATTTTCAGCACTTGCCATAAAACATTCCTTGTCTGGATTTACATGAGGTTGTAAAGAACCCTTTGTGACCAGACAGGCTTCATCATGAGATATGGTCACCAAATCTTGTCCTGTCTCCTCTCCCTTCCAGGTTTTACATAGATTTTCTTTTCAGTGGCCAATAAAACAGAAGAATCCTTTTCAGTGTCCCCCAGTCATGCATTAGCACCATTAGTATTCTGGTTTCCCAGTTAAGTTCCATGTCATTCAGAGTGGTAACATGGAGTTATTTATGACTTGAACTGAGTAAAGAATGGTAAAGCTGTTTCACAAAACAACTGGATTTTTTTGTTATTGCCTTGATTTCTCAAAAGGCAAATGAAAACTGAAAAATATTTTAGATTTCAAAACCAAAAAGCCAGTTCTTGGTTTTCCCTCCTTCCCTTCGTTTTAACACCATTCCTGTCTCTGTTATCACCCACTTAAGTTTTGTTATTGAAAACATATGGTAAAAAGGAAAAAAACCGAAAAAACAACTGAAAAAAGCAAAACCTATTCACTTTCGTTTTCAGGGAAAAATATCTATTTAGATGGGAGGGCTGTTTTGTTTTTGTCAAAAAAATTGGAAAATGTTTAAAAAATTGATAATTTCCCATGAAAAGGTTTTATTTTAAGGCCATTTTTTATTGAGCAGAAGTTGCAAATGAAATTGTTTCTCCAGCTCTACTTATAATGAATACATTGATGATTAAATTTTCTCCCAGCGGTATGTTTTAGGGGGAGTGATAATAGATCTGTAAGCCTTCCCGTACCTGAAGCAGCAGGCGCTCCCACCGTGCATGATCCAGGGAATTCTCTGTGTTTTCTATAAAACAGGAGGCAAAACAATAATCTCACTTAGTTTAGCGAGAGGAATTGCCCCAGTCATCTCCTTTGCAATCCGTCCTCTTCGAACTTCTGGTCTGTCCAGCAGCAACGTACCTGGGCTTTCCAGGTTAAAAGGGGCCTCTGTCAAAGTTCTTTGTTGGCCCAAGAGATAGTGTCATGTCATCCACCCTCCAGACATTTTGATTTCGGGTCCAGTCAACCCACCAGTAGGAGGATACTGAAGACTCCCAATTCCTGTGGACTTTAATGGAAGCTGAGGATGGTTAGTACCTCACCTGGTTAGTGCATCAAAAGACTGGGCTTAACATGAGTACAAACTATTCCTGCATAAGAGATTCTGGACTTGGTCCTAAAAGGGTGTCAATTTGTTTAGTTTCATTGAAGTGAATGGAATTATAGTGATTTACATGAGCTGAGAATATGGCTCTATTTCTGAATGTCCAGTTCTAACCTACCCTTCTTCAATTTCAGCAGAATGTAGTGCTGGGGACCCTGTACAGTGATAATAATGAGAAAATATAGTACATTTTTAATATCTTTTTTGAATATCAAATCCCCTGGAATATCCTGAGATTAAATGTTCGTGAGCAATATGATGCGTTTGTGTTCCTCTTGGCTATGTCATACACCACAGAGACTATATAGGCATAGCTACATCACTGTCGCTAGGTTGTCATAATCCTATAGGGTAGACACAGCCTACACTGACAGAAGGGTTTTTCCATTGATGACAATAGCTTCATATCACTGTCAAACTTCAGAAAGACATTATCGGGCCCACAGTACCTAGATTATACAGAGGATACCCACTTGGCCAACCTAGCTTTGTTGGGACAGAGTTGAATTCTGTTCCTAATATATGACTTGGGTTTCCTTATAGCAAGAAAACCAAAATTGAATCACTCTTCAAAGTAAGCACAGGGTTTAATTTCCAGAAAAATTCAGTTTTCAAAATCAGACTCTATTTCTGAGCCCAAAATATTGTAGGAATGTTTCACGAAACTCCAGCTTCATGAGCATCGCCCTTCCTAAAGAATAACCAAACAAAGGTGTAGGGGGAAATGGCTGTAAAATTGCCATTCAAAATTCAACTTATCTGACCTGATTCTGTTGTGAGTGAATTGGCCTCAGTGGTTCGACTCTAGATTTACTCCAGTGGCTCACTTTTATCCAAAGGAAGGAAAAGTGAGTTGCCTTGGAGCCCAATTTCAATTCCACTCTATTCCCATGTACTACACATGTCAATATGAAGCTGCATTTTCTGTCTTCCCTTCTATTCTCCATGGATCATGTCCCTCTCAAGTAGCACTTTACCTTCAATGTACTGCAGCAGATATGGGATCTTTACTCTCCATGTCTCCCCTACTGCTGCATGGATATTTTGGTGCAGGGCCTTTAGCAGTTGCAAGACACCACATCCTTGTCCTCTTTCATAAGGAGATGAGGCTACCACCTGTCAATGAGAAAGAAAGCACAGGCTAAGTTCTGGCAGTACAATACCAGGAGCATGTTCCTAAAGTAGGGAATTGTTCATACTCTCATTGTGAAGAACATAAAGCAGAATTACTGCTTCTATCACGGTGCCTTTCTGAAGAAGAAAGTATTCTAGCTATTATGAGGGATGAGGGTACAGAACAGTGCATCTCCATATTAACAGGAAAGGGTATAGAGAGAGGGAAGGACCAATCATACACGTTCATCAGTCTAAGGCTATAAGCATCCAGCTAGAAAACTGATTTTTATACTTCACTGTCCCACTTCACACTTATCAGAAAACCTAGTCTCCATGGACTACTCACCAGGAGTCGTGCCAGCAGCCCCTGAGGTGTTGGGAGATTTGCTGGGAAGAGAAATAGAATATCAATACTTAGACCAGGATTTGGAAAGTCCTGCTGATGTTATTCACCTATTCATTACCAATGTGTCTACTAATGTTCTATACAGCTGAGGAGAATCTGCATTTCCACAGCACTTTCAGTCTGAATATCTGCAAATGCTTTACAAACATGAATGAAATCAACTTCACAGCAACTCTGTGAGGTCAGTCTTTAATTAGTGCTCTGTCACACAAGTGGGAAAGCTGAGACAGAAAGATCCAGGGATTTATCAAAGCGGGGGGGCAGGGGGCAGAACTGGGGAACGAACCCTTGTTTTCTAGCTCCCTCCTATTGCCATGTGTTAATAGAGGACCATCCCTCATTCCTGTTAGATTCTTGATAGCAGATGAGAGCAGTTCTGTTCATTTCACAGTGGCGGGAGAGAAGAAATAAAAGAGTTTCTGTTACAAACCTTGTCCATTGTAGCCCAGGCAAGAAGCTGCTTCTCCTTCTTGCTGCTTTTTCTCAGCCAGTTCCCTGAGGCATCTGCAGAGTGGCTTCAAAGTGCCCGTGTACTGAGCTGGCACCACATACTCTAGAAGCCTTGGCCATAACACCTGCAGAGAAGAGGAAGACAGTTCACTACTTAGCTATTTCCATTCCCCCCCCCCACCTCCAATATCCTGCTGTCTGAATCCCTCCCTCAGGTAGCTTCCCCTACTATTCATCACTGACCATTCCCTCATCCATTGGCTCATCCCTCTGCCCCCATCACCTCACTCTACTTGTCCTGGTGCCCCTTCACTTTGTCTTTCAGGGACACTACCTTGTTTGGTGAGCATCAGCAATTTGGCCCTCACCCCTGT
>ML686202.1:3864672-3908534 GCA_007922175.1 Pelusios castaneus | reverse complement strand
TCACTTTATCTTCAATTAATGCCTATAATTTCTGTCTTGTGAGTTTTCCCCAAAAATTTATTCTGAAAAAGTTTTTCACACGGCTTGAAAATTTTGCACACAAGCCACCAAACCTAGTGGGAACATTGGCTGCTAGTTGCGTACACAACAGCAGGCCAGCAGGCTAACATCGGTCAGTCCCACACTCTGGCCCTGGCCGGAGCCCACAGCACCAACAAAAAGTGTGTGGATGCATTACTGCCTGCCACCCAGTACCCAGAAACACAGGCCAGCAGCAGACGTGATAGCTACGCATTCACGTTTTTTTCTAATTATAATACGGCCCCCCAACAGTCTGAGGGACCGTGAACTGGCCCCCTATTTAAAAAGTTTGAGGACCCCTGGGTTAGAGGAAAGGAAGGAGACTAGGCAAGGCCTGGGAGGCTTACCTCATCCGCTGCAGCAGGGGCAGCAGAAAACTCCCCTTCTACAAGGACTGAGTCCAGGGCAGTGAAGCCACGGCCCTGACAGGGAGAAGTGGGCTTGCCAGGGAGGCTGACTTGCCACAGGCCCTACTATGCCAAGGGACTGGACATTAGGTGGCACGAGTTGGAGAGTACTCTGCCACACTGCGTATTTATCACCCCCAGTATTTTTGGTGTAGGTAACCCTAATGATACTACTTTGGCCTTCTCTACCTTGGCATGTCTGGAGGACCTCAGAGTCCTTTACAGACACTAATGAATTCGGTCTCATGGCCACCCTGCAAGGCAGCAAGTTCATTGTACAGATGAGAAAGCAGAAGCACAGACATTGCCAGGCCCATTAATAGCAAGTCCAGGCCCCAGGGCAGAAACAGCAAATGCCCTCCCCTAAAAAGGATGGCTGAGATCTGAGTGGGCTTCCACTAGAAATTGACACTTCTCTATTGTGTGCTAGGCAGGTTCCTGGGCAGCTGAGGCGGCCATATATGCTGCTCAGCTTCCTGGGTTCTATGGACTCCCCAGGGAGATCACTGATGAACCTGGAGGTGATGAACCCAGGAAGCTGAGTGGTACATACAGCCTCCTCCGCTGCCTGAGAATCTGCCTGGTCCCATAATAAATAAACTCAGCTCAGGGGAGGGGTCGGGGAGGAGACAGAGTGCAAGCAGCAGGGACCTCAGGGTTAAGGGTTGTATGGAAGAGAGTATATGCATCTGTCCCCCCCATCCAGCTGTTCCTTTTAGATTGCCTGGCCCCTGGGCAATTGCCCCCGTTTCCCCCCACTCCCTCCAACGGTAGACCTGGAAGCTGCATCAGTTGCCCATGTACCCAATGAAGGCAGCAGAATAGCCAGGAATACCCCCCTGAGCTCCTGCTCCACATAAAGGGATTTTTAATCAGCAAAGTGAGTGCGTAGCAACAGTAAGCAAGGTCTCTCGAAGTGAAAGCAGTTAAAAGCTAGAGACGAAATAAATGCAATTCCGGGAAGAAATGATTGTATCTGTATAGAATGCATTCAACTGGGGAAAATAAATAAATAAAAAAAAAAAGATACGAGCAGAGCAATTATCCTCAAGAGAAGCCTGTGTGACACGTGTCACAAAAAAGATCAGACAAATCTTGGCCCTGCCTCTAGAATCTAACTGCACAAAGCCACAGTACATCAGGGCAGGGATCTACAGGTGACAACCCTGCACTTTGGACTGCAGCACTACAGGCCATCCTGGCTTCCCCAACAAGTAACCAGGTTAGACAGTTGTGCATCACTTGTGTTGGGGGGGTATATCCTCATTGATACAAGCCGGGGGGGGATCACCCCCATGCAGGATGTTTGTAACAGAGAAGAGAATCTACACCTTGAAATGACAATAGCAGGAGAAGAAGTAAGAATGTCTCCTGCAACTGTGAGAAAGCGTCACTAAGAGCCAATTCCCTTTCAGCCCCGTCTTCATTTGCTTGGAAGAGAAAGAGATTAAATCCTCTGTGAAGAGAAGGTGCTGCTCCAGTCATTTTTAAAAGGTGCTTAGATCTTAAAATTCATCAAAGGGGAGGAAAATCAGTCGACTAATAAGAGCTTTCAGTGTTAGACGACAGCTCTTCAGACATCAAATCTTGCTTATCTCAGCACATATGCCTCCTGCTAACGTATGGTGGGGGACCAGTGACCACTACAGAGGGGTTTTGGGTTGTGCCTGCTGTGCAGCATCTGACACAGCATTGCAAGAGACGGGATCCTGGACTGGACTGGACTGCACAGCACAGCAAGTCCCAGAGTGCTAGGAGAGCCATTTTAACCCCTCTGCAGAGGGCCAGTCCCCTGGGCAAGCCCAGAGGGGAAGTGTTAAGCAAATGGTTTAATGTGGATGATCTGAGCTATTAACACCACAATTGCTTCCCCAGAAGTTCACTTATAATAGACAAAAGTAACTTATCACCCTGTCAAGAACCAAGAGCCTGACCTTCTATTACATCATCCAGACATGTGGAGCAGGGAGAGTGGGGAACAGGTGGCTTTAACTCACCTCTGGACACTAGTCTGATGCTATGGAAAATCCTACCAGCCTCAGAGCTGCTCTAACAAATGCTCTGCTGTCCCTGTCCACCCCGCATGGGGCACTGGATGGAGACAGAGTAGATAGGCGCTGTGCAATTTGGCCACACCCCATCCAGCCGCTGCCCTTTCCCCTCTAGCTCACATACCCAAGGGCCAGAGGATGGGAATGCAGAATCCAAACTGCTCAAAGGAATGGGCTAGAAGGAGACTAATCAGGGTCAGAAACAAGAAACTTTACCAGATTCATGGAGCCCAAAGCCAGAAGGCACCAGCTCACCCAGCCAGCCCCCCTACATACCACTGGCCATTAACCTTCACCCAGATGCTCCTGTGTTAAGCCCAGTGATTTCAGTTAAACCAAAGCATTCTCTCCTCAGGAGATTAAACAAGTGCATGCGGCCCCAGGCAGAGCACAAGAGAGGATGAGATGCCTCCAGTACTTAAGGCTCCTGCAATGGTGAAACATGTCCAGCAGGTGATCCACGTGTCATGCTGCAGAGGAAAGTGAAAATCCAAGGCTCAGCCAGTTTGACGTGGGGGAAATTCCTTCCTGACTCCAAATCTAGGGATCAGCTGGACTTGGGTCTGCTCCACACTGGCCATTGCTGTATGTTTTAAAATACAAATCCACAGTGCGTGAGTTATGCCAGTCGCATCAGCAGATGGTTAGTGGGAGGGGCCGACAGCCCATTCGAGAAGTAGGGGGCTGTGTTGCAGTGGATTGTCTGCACTTCGGGCCCTTCACTACAATGGCTACTTACATTTGTTCCATATTTCACACATCACTAACTGCACTGAGACCCAAATTCCATGAAATTAAAAGGGGGGCTGGATTGGAGGTTGCAGTCTGCCCATCTCTGATGTACAATTTTCGATTTCAAACCCAGGCCATATTCTCACACATCTAGGAGGCTCTAAATGACTCGCAGAGATACCAGTGCCAGGCATGCCTAAACCCCTAGGAAAAGGAACAGAGTGATTAAGCAACTTGCCCAGGAAGTCCGAGCTGGGAACAGAACCCACGCCGTCTCCAGTGCAGTCCAGGGCCTGGGCCACAGCACCATCCTTCTTCCCAGTGGCAGTACTCCAGGTGAACTTGGCTTCCCCTCCCTGGTGGGCAGATCCTCCTCACACAGGTGTGCTTGAAGATGTCAGGACAGTGGTTGTGCAAGTGCTTGTCTACACTGTAGAGTCACTGTCATGGCGCCATAGCTATGTCCTTGTAGTACCAGGGGTTAAAGGAAGGGGGAACGCACTGGAACGCAGTTCTGGGGCCCACAAATTTGAGGGGCCAGAGTTCCAGGGCCCCTACAAATAGAAAAATCCGGCGGAACACATGTTCCACCCTGCTCTGGGTGCTGGCAGGTCCTACGCCCCAGTATTGTTAATCACAATACTTATTGTTATGCTTTGTTTCCAACAATAATTGCTATAGACATAAACACCATATAAAATTATAAACATTTTTATGGAGTGTTAATGGATGCATGTGAAGTGGTTGCAAATGCCTATCTGGGCTGGGGCCTGAACACGCATGAAATGGGCCCTGACAATATGGGAAGGGGGCCCGGAGATTAGGAGGGTTCCAGGGCCCATCAAATTATACTTTAACCACTGTGTAGTACCCTAGGGTAGATGCTTCCTACAGTGACAGAAGGGGGTTTCCATTGCTGTAGGTTAATCCACCTGCCCAAGCAGGGGTAGCTGGGCCGGTGGAAACCTTCTTCCATAGCTGCGTCCACACTGAGGGTTAGCTGGATGCTCCAGGGCGTGAATTTCTTGCACCCGTGAGGGGTGTACCTAGGTCAATCTAAACTATAAGTGTAGACACGGTCTAACCCCCTCTTGCACTGTGGAGTAGGAATAGGTCCTCTTTCTCCATGCTGGGCAGTGGGCACATGCAACCTTTTCCTGTGGGGAAAGCATACCAGCTGTCAGTCAATTTCTCTCAGCAAGGTACTCACTTATCAGATGGCAAAGCTAATGTCAATCTCCCCCTTCCAGACAGCTTCAAAGGAAACCCCAAAGAGAAAGTGTGCTGCTGGGCTTTTGTCCCCTCAACACAGCACTTAGTTTTGGTCCAGACTGAACTAAGAGACTCGAGAAAAGGGTTCATTTCACTGGAGGCCTGCAGGCTGAATTGCTCTCTGCAAAACTACTTGCTTCCCATGTTGATGCTCGGGAGCTTTACTCAAACACTGTCCCATACATCATTTGAAGGTCAAACATCTCAGCACATGTTGATTACTGTTCATCAGTCAATCTTTTGTTCCTTAAGAGTCCCCTACCACTGATTAAGCTCCATCTCACAGCAGCTGTTGTCTCCTGTTGTGGGACCGACAATTTTCAATGGTGTCAGCTGTGTGTGCTTTCCACCAGCGTTACCTGGATCACAATACACCCATTGCTTCATGGGGGCATGGCTCCTGCTGGGCTCAACAGCCAGCCAGCCTTCTGGGACATTGCCAGCATATCTGTCCCATTGTTGAGCAGCAGCACAGAACTGGACTGAAACTGAACCAGATTACTTGATAAATTTGGTCTTTTACTGCCCAAGATGATTTTCTTAAGCTCTCATTATTTGAAATGAGCCACTAAATCAGTGGCTCTCAATCTTTCCAGACTACAGTACCCCTTTCAGGAGTCTGATTTGTCTTGCATACTCCCAAGTTTCACCTCACTTAAAAATCAGACATAAAAATAGATGTGTCACCACATACTATTACTGAAAAGATTGCTTACTTTCTCATTTTACTGTATAATCATAAAATAATTCAATTGGAATATAAATATTGTACTAGCATGTCAGAGTCATTGTCTGTGTGAAATTTTAAGTTGTACTGACTTTGCTAGTGCTTTTATGTACCCTCCTGTAAAACTAGGCAAATATCTGGATGAGATGATGTTCCCACTGGAAGACCTCTGAGTACCCTTGGGGGTACACATACCCCTGCTTGAGAACCAGCAGTGTGGGGTCCGGACCTGGTTGGTCTCTAGGTATCACCACATATATAGTAAAAGCAGTCTCTGCCACAGGGAGCAGCATGGATTGCAGCCACTGGAAAGTTTATTCCATCCAGTTGTGTTAGGGAGACATTCCTCAGAGAGTGAACACAGGCCATGAGGATGGCAGCAGAGCTGGCTGGATGATACAAGGTTTTCCTCTGCAGAAGATTTTGACTTTTCAGGGGGGAAAAAAAAATGAAACGCAAAGTATTTCAATTCTGGAATGCCAGCACTGGTTGAATGACATCTCCCACAGTGCACCACTTTCTCTCTTCTGAGGGGAGGCAGTGGGGCATGGCAATTGTATAACTGGGGTGTATCACAAGAGATGAACGCTGGGAAGAAGGGGGGCATGAGGCACCTGACCTTCGACCCCTGTGAAGCACTGAGACAACATTTCAGACTCTGAATATTTTGGTTCCATAAACTGAATGTCTAAATTTTCCACAAAGAGAAGACTCTTAGCAAAAATTTTGTAGTTTAATTGAAAGAACAAAATTTTCCAGTCAAAACATAATTTGAACTGAACATTTTTGGCCATCCCTAGCTGGGGATGAATACATCAGAAGACCTATCCTTCAAATGCCTACAGTAGGCAACTCAGGGTATGGCAACACAGCAGCTGTCCATATGGACATTTCCCCACATTGATGGAAGGGATTTTCCGCCACTGGTGTAGTTAATCCACCTCTCAGAGGAGGTTGCTTGGAATAATTCTTTTGCCAATCTAGCCGTGTATATGGTGGGGTTAGGTTGACCTCACAACGACACATAATGTGCAACATTTTTCACAGCCCTGACCCAGGTGGTCAACTCAGTCTACGTTTTAGGTGTAGACCAGGCCTTAAGCTTCAGCAGCAGGACTAGGTAGGAAAGATGCTTATCTGGGAAGTGACTGTGCATCACTTAACCCCAGCGATACTGAAAACAGTAAGGAAGTATGAGGAGATGAGAGTTCAAGGTGAAGTTTCCCCTGGTGTAAAGAGCCAGCCCATGGCCCTTGCACCACTAAGTTCTCAAAACAGGGCTGAGGTGGGCCGCAGGTCAGGTGCTGATTTTCTGCACAGGAGTGAAAATCAAATGCTTGGAGAATTCTGAGCCGCTGAAACAGAGAAAAGGAGAGACCATTAAAGGGAGAGATGAGATTTCTTCTCTGCTGTTCAATAGCATGCATCTTTCTGGACCGTCCCATCATCTCACTGTGAAGGAAGGCAAGACTTCTAACCCTTTCTCCCCAGAATAGATCCAAGGTGGCAGGATAGTCTCTCCCAAGGCCACAGGTTACAAGCAGTGCACTATACAGAACTAGAGAGGCACGTGCTGGTCTGAGCTAGGTTTTTGTTCATGTACATCTCCCTCCTTGCCAACTTAGCACCGGTAGGGGAGTCCAGGTGCAGACGTGAGAATTCCGCACTCTTCATTCAGAGGGATCCACACCATGGTATGCTCGTCCCAAGTTCACAGCCTGGGAAGATAGCAGGATATCCACACCACTGAACAAGCACTGGTGTTCCCAGGCACAACGTCTGAATGCATGATACACACACAACAGCACTTCCCATGCCGGGCTTCATCCACACAGCTGGGATGTTAGGAGATCCACATACCAATGAGCTAGTGCCAGACTTCAGCCATATACACAGGTTAGCTGGGTTATAATCCACGCTACGTTCGACTGCAGTAGAATGCATGTCTTCGGTTCAGAGACAAAGATGAAGAGTGCCGTAGAGTTATCATTCCACTGGTTATCCGTGGAAAGAGGCAAGACCCACCCCATCGCCCTTCTGCATTCAGATGCTGGTTGCAGCCCACCTATCTCCACACAACCATCTCTCCAGTGCTAAGCCATTCAGGGTATGTCTATACTGCAACGAAACACCTGCAGCTAGCCTGTCTCGCTGGCTCGGGCTTGCAGGGCTCTGGCAGCAGGGCTGTTTAATTGCAATGTAGATATTTGGGTTTGGGCCTGAGCCTAGGGCTTTAAGATTCTGGGAAGTGAGGCCCCAGAGCTCAGGCTGCAGCCCAAGCATCTACACTGCCACAAAACAGCCCTACCGCCTGAGGCTGAGGTAGCGGCAGGCTTAGCGTAGACATCTTCCCTGTGGCTCACTTCACTTCCGCTCTGGTGGTTACCCAGGGCCTCTGAGTGAAGGTGCTAGAGGTAAATGCTAGGAAGAGCTGTGGAAGGAGAATGGCTTTGTGAGTGTGAAATTGCTGGAAAAGGTGGCTCTGCCTGAAGAGGCAGCTTGTCTTCCTGCATTAGCAGAGGAGAGCAGGCTGCAGCAGGATATCAACATCTCATTTCACACAGGGCGTTAGTCGCCTGGGAACACCCTCTGTTCCAGCTGAAGATCAGCCAGAGCTGGCAGGGGATTCTAAGGAGGCAGGAGGCCATAGAGAAAAGAGGGCAGTGAGTGAGGGAAGGAGGGCAAGAGGAAGGAGAAAGGAGCAGGAGGCAAGTGAGGCCTGGTGGGGGGAGGCCGAGGGAGAATGGAGCAGAAGCAGCGAAGATGAAGTGGGACAGAGAGAGAGAGCGAGCGGAGGAAGAGAATGAGGCAGGAGAGGGGTAACAACGCTGACCTGCCCCTTGAGCCTGCCGCATGGTAGAGGGATGGGCTGCACTGGTACTGAAGCCCAGAACCCATCTGCAGAAGTGGCCCACAGTTGTGTGTGGTTTTCAGCAGAGCAGGGGTTAAATTAAGGGGGGATGACCGGAACGCAGTTCCAGGGCCCACAAATTTGAGGTGCCAGTGTTCCGGGGCCCCTAAAAATAGAAAATTCTGGCGGAACACATGTTCCGCCCTGCCCTGGCTGCTGGCAGGTCCTACGCCCCCCCCCCCCCCCCGTTGTTAATCACAATACTTATTGTGTTATGCAGTGTTTGCTAGTTTGTGACAATAATTGCTGTAGACGTAAATGCCATATAAACTTATAAATATTTTTATGGAGCGATAACTGATGCACGTGGTACTGAGAAGTGGTTGCAAATGCCTACCTGGGCTGGGGCCCGCACATGCGTGAAGGGGGGCCCAGACAATACAGGAAGGGGGCCCAGAGATTGGGGGGGGTTCCGGGGCCCATGAAATTATACTTTAACCACTGCAGCAGAGTGAGAGGCACAGGGCTCCTCCCAGCTCTGCCATCCCAGGCTGGGCCTTCAGCTACACCACACACCTCACATGCCCCCCACCTCTCCGGCTGAAGGCTGGATACAAGCTGGCCCAGCTCCAAGAAGCACAAGTGAGGATCAGCAGTGGTAGGAAGAAACAATGGGGAAGGAACTGGGAACAAAGACCGAGCTGATAGGAGCTGGCAGTTATGAAGTAGGTAGTTCATTAACCAGTCTCCCCTGCAGCTTTCCTCAGTGCATGGCGGCACCTGCTTCATAGCTGTTCACTGCAGGGCGTGCTCACATGCACTCTCCCTTCGAAGTTCTCTAGGCTTCACCCAGCGCTGTGAGTGTTTCTGTTCTCTTGAGCAGATGGACAAATTACATATATATTTTCCCACGTGAATGACAGCTTGGTAGGTGCAGGATATTTGATTGTTTATAATTCCATTAATTACATGCTGCTCCATTGACAACAAACTGTGTGAATGCAGGGGGCTAATTAGATTAGATTTGCATGAAAACAAGCTATTATTTAAAAAGGGCTCTGGGTCTGCATTTGAGACGATCTGGTAGAACATCCGCAGATAAAAGCTAGTATACAGCCTTGCAGACAATCAAGGGCAATGGTCGCCAGAAGAGCAAAAGTTCCCCATGCCCGAGGTTCTGTCCCACCATGAGGTCACAGGGCTCCGAGCTCCTCACACTTTCAGCATAAACCCCGCGGCAAGACGCTGAGTCTGGAAAAGTGGCAAGTTGCCCCATAACTGTCAGTCTCTGACGGGACGCCAGTCCCAACCAGGAGTCCGTGACAAGAGAAAGTCATTTCTAGGAGCAGTGAGATTACTGCTGCCTTGAGCTCAGCCTGCCAACTGCTGGTAATGCTAAGGTTCCCTCAAGAAAGGCCCCTCATGAACCAAGAGCAAAGCAGTTGAACAAGGACCCAATCGCCAGCCTTCAAAGGAAAGGCCTGATCTTCTGCCAACCAAGTTACCCCACCCAGATTGACTTTATCAACACAGGGAGTCAAGGACCCTGCAGGCTCAAAGCCCAACTCCATCCCAAATCTGGGGAGATAATATGCCCACACAGAGGGGTGATCTGGCACATCAAGGGGCTTGCGTTATGACCCACCTGGCAAACCCCTTAGATGGGACAGTTTTTGAAGCAACCAGGAATAGCCCCGCTGCTCTTTCACCAAGTTCCATCCTTTCCCTGCACACACCACCAGTCAGGGTCTCAGACAGCGCTTTGCAGTCAGATTTCATAGGAAGCTAATATTTAGATGAACCTTGATAGTCACACCTAATAGCTCTGTCCGTGGATGTCTGGCTGTGGACACCGAGCTGGCGTTCAGTGTTGTACTTCTGAACTTGTACACAGTGCTTTTTTTGTGATGGTACATAGGGATATGGAGTATTGGCATCTTTTTTGCCAGCCCCGGTGCCCAGTTGAGGGATGGGGGAGGCAGGGGAAAGGAGCATGCTTCTGGAAGAAAAGGGGGTAGAAGAGGCATTTTTCAAATTTACCTTTTTAAAAATTTTTTTTAAAAATAAAAAAAAAAAATACACTGCTTGTACATAATGCCTCTTGGACGCTGCACTGACCCACGGTCATGTTGTTGTGTAGACTTCATGCTGGACTGCTACGCACACAAGCTGTGAGGGGCAGAAAGTGGGGGAAGGATGCCGTTAAAGCTGCAGTTTCTGCCCCAAGCTGATCAGAAAGGGAACCCTAGAGTCCTGACAATGAACAAGACATCACCACATTGGTGTTCTAAGGTCATTAAGGATTGGTCCAAAGCCCACTGGCTGGAATGGAATTTGGATCAGACCCTAAGTCCATCAAAGACAGGTTGGAAATGAGAGACCCTTTCACCATGGAGGAAGAAATACGCAAGGCAAGAAGGAAGCAAGACAAGAGACTGCCAGGGCTGAGAAGAGGACCTGGTCTCCCCATGACACAGAACAACTATGTCCCCTGCTCCTCATCCATGACCTCATCCTCAGGGACCTCACCAGTCCAGGGGGAATTTCCCACAAATGGGGGGACATCTTTTGAGCCACAAATCAAGTGAAAGGCTTCAGAAAACTGACTCAGGGGACTGGTGAGGATCTGAGAGCACTAAGGGCTTGAGCAATCAGTCAGGGTGAGACGATGCGGCCCCTCCTGGAAGGTGCTGGAGGAAACTAGTTGCAGTCAATGGGGGCACCAGCGAAGCTTGAAGACATCACTGCTGCAATTTGCTTTTATATTTCCATGGACACTTTTCATGCCTCACACAGAGAGCCAAAAGCCATGAGATCTGGCTGCCTCTTAGAACAGCCCCGTCTGAGAACTGTGACACGTGGAGGAATTTCAATCTCACTCCACAATGATTGACCATAAATAGCAGCTCAGGGCACTGTGAGAATAAACCCACCTGTAACAGGCAGTGTTAGCCCAGGAGTCGGCCTGTGAGAGTTTGCCTTCTCCGAGTTGCATCTTCTCCCACATCCACACACCCCCTTCACAGTGCACAATCCACCTCCTAGCATTCCAGGGCCTAAGCCAGCATGAGGTTTCTCTCTCACCTCTTGGTGGTGGTGGGGGGTGTCAGGTCACGGGCATCAGCTGATGGCCACCCCAGTGTTGTTTTGCAGCTGCCAGGTCTGGTTTACTCTTAAGGCACCAAAGGGAGCTGAATCCTGACTGTGAAAAAATGCAGAGCCCTGGAGCAAAGCAGGGCCCAGGACTCTCACCCCACAGATGTACCCAGCTGCAGGAGAAGGGAGGGGGAAATTCATGCAGAGCAGAGCTAGAGTCTGGAAATCTCTGCCATGGAAATACTGTCAAGTCCAGCCCAACTCTTCCATCCCCCTGCCCCTGCTCACAGCCAGCCCCAAGACCCTCAGAACCTTCCCTCCCAAAGGTTTCCACTTTAAAATAGTGCTATTACTGCAGTGTTTTGGCTCATTGTTTTCCCATTGCCTCTGCCCCTTCCCACCATCCCTCTGCCCCTCCCTGCCTTCAACAGCCTCTCTCCTCCTCCTCAGCCTGCGTATGTACGTTTACACACACTTCATTGACTCCACGGTGTTTTTAAGTCTCCAGCTAATCTTGGTGAAGGTTGTGGGGTTTGCTGTGTGGGTTTTGCTACACTGCAGTCTGTGTGGCTGTTCTTGCCTCTTAATGATGCTTTCCCCACCCCTTTCTTTTAGGCAAATTACACTGCACTGAATTACTTATTCTGAAACTAGTGATTTGATTTATTTAAATTAACTCAATTATACCCCCTGCCTAGGCTGCACACTATGTTCTCTGTAGCTGGCTAGAGATGGGACCAGGTCAATTTGCCTCTTTCTTTATATTTGAGCAGAAGAGGAACAGAAAATTACATACAGACGCCTCCCAGACTGTGTGTGGGTGAGCACCTGAACCCAGGGACCACAGCTGAATCTGTAAACTGGTATCATTCGAATTAGTGGAGCTACACCAATTTACACCAGCCATGGAGCCGGCCCAGACAACTCCTCTGCTGCAGTGCAAACCTTCTGCAAGTAAAGAAACCTCCCTCCTCTTCCTCCTCAGTTATGTCCCCAGGGGTCCCCAGTCTCTTAGCACACATCAGAACGTTCAGATCGCCCATCCAGAAACTCAGGTCCCTGTCCAGCCTTCCACACATCTGAAGAGCTCCGAAGGGACACCCCATGCTTCAGGTTGTCTGGCAGGGTCATGCCCCTGCAAACAAATGAAGGGAGCAGAGTCCAGCAGTCAGAGCAGGGGACTGGACTTCAGGAAACGTGGGCGAGATTCGACCCACCACTCTATGCTGATTCACTGAGGCCTTAGAAACATTTGGGACTTTCTCCGCACCTCATCCTGCCCCTTGTATCCCCAATCTGTGAATGAGGCTCACATTAATATGGGGGTGGGGGGGGAGAAGAGAGAGGAAATCTGTTCATAGTTTTTAAAGCATTTTGAATTATTTGGCTGGAAGGTGCAACAGGAACACAAAGAATTCCTATATTCTACAGAGCCCATTCCCAGCCACCACCTTCCCTCCACCCACTAAATAAGCAGAGCTGCAGCTCTGGCCAGGTTCATTGGCCTGCATGCATGCAGTATACAGCTTTCCCTCCACAACCCCACGAGCTTGCTCCAGTCACGTGGAGACACACGCCAGGTGTTATAGCACCGAATAGGAGCAAGAAAAGCCGAGAAAGAGTGCACTAGTGCCAGGATCATACCCCCGGAGCTCAGGGGGATGTTTGACTCACCAGCCAGACATACAGATGCCCCCGTCTTGGTGGCATGAGCCAGCCCTGTACGCTAGGCAGGGCCATGCTGCTGGGTTTTATCCTGGTCTGCCTGGTTAGCCAGTAATCCATTTTCCACATGCAGCGTGTTGTGTCCCCCTCTGACTCTCCAGTGCTTAATGGAAGCTCTCCTTCATGGCATATTGCAGATCAGGGAATACAAACCATTCCTCCACAGCAGCAGTACTGTGGCCTGGGTTTCAGGTCCCACCCTCTGAACATCCAGGAGCTTGGGGTTCTCAAATCACACTGATTAGCACACTGTTTTCTCAGGTTGTCTGTGTGGGCTGTTAACAACAGAGCATTAGCCTAGCTGGCTTCTGTTTCCGAAGGGGAAAGTCCTCTCTGGGAAAACAGAAGCACAAACAGCTGCTCTTAAATGGCACCAAGGATTCCTAATAGTGTGATCACAACACCCTTCTTCTGCTGTAGCCACAACTCCTTAACAGGGAATGTTGCATGCTGTCCACTCCATGCTGGCCCAGAGTCACAGGCAACCTCTACCAGCTGCCTTTATTCATCACTGGGCCACACACCAGCACCCAACCAACACCATAACGCACCATGCTGGCAGAACCTGCTTTGTCATCAATTCAAGCAGAACCCACATTGCATCCCAGTAGCTGTAAGTTCCCCATCTTCAAAGCATCTGATGAGTGGGATTTTCTCCCATGAAAGCTCACGCAATAAATAAATTTGTTACTCTTTAAAAGTGCCACAGGACTCTGTTTGTTTGGCTGACCTAGACTAACACGGCTACCCCTTTGGAACAGTATCCCAGTGTAACCCATCCCACGTGCTGCTCTATGAGAAGATCCAGCTGGGTGTAATCCACACAGCACTGTCCTGAGAAAAAGACTGATTTTGTCCCAAACCTGCAAGGACAAGCAAAATCTGTAGTGCCCCATGCTGCTAGGTCAGGGGCACTCAGCTGTGCCCCAGAGCCAGGTGTAACCCGCGGTAGTGTAGCTTTACCAGGAGAGACCATGCCACCTATCACTGTGCTGGTAAAACACAGCTCTGCCTCGGAGCTGCACGGAAGTTGCACCACATGTCCGTTTCCGATCTCAAGGTAGTGTATAGCAGATGTCTCTCTCCTTAGAAAGCACCAGCTGATCCAACCAGCCACACCTTTTGGTGGGAGGGAGACAGACACTGTTTTTTGCATCACTATGTAAACAGGGCCTGTGCACAGCATAGGGGCTTGGTGCTTGCTCAGCAAGGGCCAGATTCTGCTCTCTGCACTGAAATCAGTTGACTCATTCTGGATTGACCCTGGTATAGGAAAGATCAGAATCTGGCCACCTGAATGAGAACAGCACAGTTTAGAAACACTCTCCCGTCCCTGGGAAAAGGCTGTGTCAGACAAGACCTGCTGTGAGAGACAGAGGAACTTGTAAGCATCAGAAAATGTCAAGGTTTGGATGCTCCTGTGGGAGACAAGTCAACAGAGACATCTCCTGAGCTTTCAAACGTCCTGTCTATGTCTGAACCATCAAAGTGCAGCGCTGTAACAGCTCTGAGCCACCTTCGCAAATCTAGCTATAAGGCGAGGGAGTGGGACACATTCATAGCGCCAAGCTCCCATGTGCCATGTATCTCTCAATATACAACTCTATTTCCCTAAGGATTTTTGTTGTTGTTACAGTGACTGACAGGTTGGCATTAAGCCACCACTGCCTTCTACCCCAAAAGAGGCTGTATTTTCAATGGTGAGGGGACTTGATTCATAGCCTCTTTCAGGACAAAAGACTCTAAAGTACATATACAAATTGCTTCACTCACTGCTAGAACACAGGGTGGAAATGGCAGCTGCTAATTCATTCAAACCCCCAAGTCCTGTCAGGCATTGTAAGTACAGATACTCTTGGCTTGTCTACACTTGAAGCTCTACAGCGGCACAGTCCCCATGCTGTAGTGCTTTACGTGTAGACACTACCTCTACCTTTGAGGTCTCCTGTCAGCACAGGGAATCCACCTCCCCTGAGAGGCAGTAGCCACATTAAGAGAAGCATTCTTCCATTGACCACGCACTGTCCACACCAGGGTAAGGTTGCCTTAATTACATTGCTCAGGGGTGTGGATTTTTTTTTTTTTTAATACAGCCCGGAGCAATGTAGCTGGGTCCACCTAGCTCTTTAGTATAGACCAGGCCTCATTCTCAATGGCATCTATGGGCTGCAGAGCATTTTACGCCTGGATGCTTCATTTGGGTACCTAAATGGGAGCAGAGCACTTTGAAAATCCAGTCTTTATCCACTCTGGAGTCTGGCAGGATAATCCATCTGGGATCTGGCCAGAAGTCAATTGGAAACAATTGATCAGGATCTAGCAGCATTACAATGAGCCAGTTACAGCCAAACCAATCAGCATCAGTTTGCCACAGTATTTGTCAGCATGATCTGGAACTTTCTATGGAGGAAGCCAGCTTTCCTCAAACTCAGTTTATCTGAGGCATTTTTCTCCCACCCCATTCTCTGTTGTTCTCTTATTTCACTCTATCCCCATTTCCTGGGTCAGCACTGGGTTCAGCTCAAAGCCCACTGGAGTCCTTCCATTGACTTCAACAGGCTGTTGTTCAGGGCCATGACTGCAGTAAAGACAGGCCAAGCAGGACATCAAAGCAAGTTTAATGCAAATTCAAAACTCTGCTGGCTCCACCACATGCAATAACTAAGGACCTGATTCAAAGCCCATGGAAGTCAATGGGTGTCTTTCCACTCCTCTCAATGGGCTTTCTTTGGATCTAGCACTGAAGCAGGGAATCAGGGATCTATGTAGCATTAGACTGTAAATTGTCACAGGCCATTTGACATCAAAATGCTGAAGCTGTAAAATATTTGTGCTAAAAGGCTTGATACCCATGGAATTATTTTCCTTTAAGGAGGATTCTTCAGTCTCGGATTTAATGCTCCAGGGATTTTTTGACGGATATCCAGCAATATCCTTGAAAGATCTTATGGTAGTAAGACTGAATATTATTGTTGGCCGGGATCGGTAGGGGAGAGGTGTGACATACCATAACACCAGGCAGCATTTAAGGTGTCCATTGTTCTAAATGAATGGTTTTGTAGGATTGAGTTCTACTCCACAAAGGAGGTAACTGCAGCTCCTCGGGGAGCTAAGAGAGTGCTTGTGGCAAATCAGGCCTCCCACCCCCAAGAGGAACCACCACCAGGGGAGGGTCACATATTCAAACTGGATTCTCCAGAGCCCAGTAGACAAAGAAAGGCCTTTTGGGTACATCGACTGAGTTTAAATTGACTCGGTGCCTTCTTTCTGACTCAGCAAAGGGACAGAACTCTCTGTCCAACTGAGACCCTCATAATCTTTGTGGAAAGGTGGAAGGACTTGAGCTATTGGGGCCCCATAAGACTGAAGGGTGACCTCTGGTGAGCTTTTAGCTTGTATTAAAAAAGAGCCTACATACATTTTCTCTGTGATGCTTTCAACTTAAGAATAGCATGCTTGCTTAGAAAGAGCAGTGTGCTACTCCCTGCATTGTTCATCACTGTTCGGGAGCAAAGTACAGACGGCAGTCTGGCTTGCTGGGGATATCACCGTATAGGTGGGGCATTGTGCAGACCACAAAAGCCTCACTTAACAGAAGGAAAGACACAGGGCTCTAGCTCTGCCCAAGAGGTGACAGCTGGGTGCTGGAAACCTTTATGTAGATGCTCTTGAGGAACAATGGAAAGGAAAACCTGTGCAGTTACCCTGAAACTGTGAAAGGTCCAGTCACCAAGCACCCATAAACACTCGTTATGCAGCGTGATTGCAGTGACATCAGAGAAACTTTAGCATTAAATAGATTAGACCACTGGAAAACTTGCCCAAAGCCCGAGGGATTCTTCACACAGGCACACATACATGCAAGCTTTTCAAACGCCACTTACAATCAGTGCTCCTCCATCTTTTGTAGCAATATTTCTGTCTAGCACTGGTTCTGCACAGCACCCATCACCATAACAACTAATCATTTTCTTCACATTAACTAGAACAGAATTACAAGCAATATTTAGATTGTAAATTTTGGGACAGGGCTTATATCCTCTTGTAAATTTGCACAGCGCCTAGCACAATGGAATCCTAATCTCAGATAACAATTCCCCTGCCACCCCCAAACATTCATTTAGGTTTTTCAGCTAAATTTACATCAATGTGTGCCTCTTTTCCAGGAATATGTTAAAAAGTGAGCTTTATAGCAAAAAGGAAATTCAACTCAAAATACTAAACTTTGCCAAATAAACATTCCAAATAACTAAGCAGTGTGAGTTTCTACTTGTAAATTTTACACTGAAATTATTCAGAGGGAATAATGTTGGTTAGATGTGATCCAATCCAGGAACAGAAACAAGACTGCACCACGCCCAGCATGCAACCTTTGAATATTTACAATAAGCCACACAGACAATCTGCAGAACAGTTGTTTTCAGAAGAAATTCAGACTATTCTGAACAATTAATAGATCCCACCAGTTTACCATCCTCTCATGGACAACTCAGCAGAAAAGCAGCATAATTTGTTAGGTAAAGCGCTTTCTGTGGAGAACTGATCCAGCTCTTTTTATTCCCAGGTTCTTCGATTGCTGTTAGAAAACCACTTATTATTGGCTTTAACACGCAATTGCCTTCAAGGATACAAGTCTCATTTGAAGAAACGAGCGATTTCTGCTCTTTGTTTTATACCTGGCTCATTCTCCCCTTTGCAATCTCCAGCACAGAACTGCACACCATGTTTTTATTTGCAGATTGGTTTATGATGGGTCACAGCACTCCCAGTCTCACAAAGCACTCTGGGACTATTATGACTTCTTCCAGAAGAGTGAGGAAAATGACTGCCAGGAGGCTGAAAAGCTCCTTGATACCATTTAAATCACTTATACCTATCAGCGACAGCACTATGTGAGTGGATCCGCCGTGTCTATATTCTAAGTGCAGGGTGCTGGGCAGAGTGTTCACTGGCGGTCACTTTTGAGGAGTCAAATTGCAGCCTAGCCCAATAAACTACCTTCTCTCTCCTACAGTCAGGGCTTTCTAGATGCCGTATTTCATTAGCTTTGTAGAAACACCGTTTTAAAGGTTAAAGTGTTACAGGCAGATTTAAAGACTAGGATGGCCAGAAAACAAGAGCTCTGTTCCCAAGAGCTGTAGAAGTTTCAATATAGCATAGGGCTCATTCCACATCAGAATAAAACAGACTTCCAAATTGCTTTTCTTTTTTGTTTTTACAAGAGGAGGAAGAGCTCATCCTTTCCCACCCCACAGCAGCCAACAGACTAGTGGATAGGATGCTCAGCTGGGATGTGGGAGACTGTCACGGGATACAAATCCGTGCACCCCTTGAGCATGATCTATGTAACTTTTCTGTTCAGTTTTGCAATGTAATTGTGTGATTTGATGCCACGTATGCCATACCAGGTTCCTTTGTGAATGCTCACAACATAGTCTACATAATTACCCTGGTGCCATGTCTCCTACAGCAATATGTGTGTACAGATGTGAAGCGTGTTACAGGGTTCAGGCTCTCAGGACTATCTTTAGCACAGAGGCTGGAGACTTACATGACAAAGGGAATGCAAATGCCCTCCCTGGCTCAGGTAGAATCATGAGAGAATCATGCAGCACAGAGGGGAAGGAACTGTGAGGAGTTTAAAAACAAAGACACAGATGATTTAGGGAGAAGCTACAGGCTTTTGCCTGGAGACTCCATCTTGCAAATCTCTTCAACATTAAGCAAGATCTGGGCCCTGCCTTGTAATAGGCCGAGAACGGCTGTAAAACTCTGAACAGCCGAATACCTTGCACATAATCTTGGACTATGAGGTCAGTTTAGGTAGGGACATTAGATTAGTATGCAGGTTATACCTTTTATTTGATAGTGGTCACTCCTGACTCATTTATACTGTGATCCTGCCTTGATTGGCCATTTTCTCACTTGAAATCATACTCTGACCAATACACTAATATTTGTTTTATCTAAAGCTGTGTGGTCCTTAAAGGGTATGGATGTGGGAGGCTAGGCACAACCCACTTCTTTGTTAAGAGGTCAGATTTGAGACTATGGTGATTGGGGGTGGGTCCCAATCCCTGTAAGACAGAGGCTCCTGGTGTAGTATCTGGGCTGGGGTGCTCACTTGGAGACTGACGCCTGTGTGGCTCGTGGTTTTACACCCACTGCCTGGGACCAATTACATGCTGGTGCAGACTGACTCAGGAGTGAGTAGACAGCTGGCAGGGATGGGGGGTGAATTGTGGTTCAGGGTTGGGGCTCGAGGGGTCACAATGGCACACGAAACCGGATCCAGGGAGCAGCCTGTCACAGAGACCCAGCTTCAAGTCAGGCAACATGTCTCCCCCTGATCTCAGGTGAGGGTCCCACTGCTGGCTAACTGGGGGGATGGAAGGGGATGGCTCTTATTTTGAGCAGACATTCCACCCGGGACCTGACAAGCCTTCCCCATGAAAGCTTCATGGAAGCCCACCCGTTTTTGCCAGGGTTCAACTTTGATGAATCAGAGTGGGGAAAAAAAAAAGTTTCATCAAGAAGTTCCCAACCAGCTCTATTTAAGACACAATAAGCGATAAAAACCTCACACAACCCTTGAATAGGTTTTTGAAAGGTTAAAGCAATAGGGTGGAATAATTAGTTGAGAGGACCGAGATCTTCGAGCCATAGGATAGGAGCCCTCACTGTCGTTTGTGGGGACCTTGCACTACTCTGGTTATCTTAGGCACAGTTCCGCTCTCTGTTTGGTTGTGGTCTAGCAGCCTGTACAGAATTCTGGAGAGTGTTTACCTAAGGTTGTTAATTTATACAAGAATCCATCTCTACATCCACTTGTCGGCTTATTCACCTGTTGCCCAAGTTCTAGACGTGCGAGTGCTCTGGATCAGGGACAGTCTGTCACTTGGATATAGCGGCTAGCATAAGAAGGGTCTGGGAAAAGGCTCAGGGCTTATGCGTTACCCCCACGGAACCAGCAGCGAACATGGGACAGCCTTCATCAAATGGGTGAGACTGAGACTTAGGGTCAGTGAGCGCTCTGGATGGAGCACGACACCATCCTGCTGGCGTGCTTACAGGGCTGTGAAAGGAGAGCTCAGGAGATACTAGTTACTTCATGCAACCTCTTAACACTGACCCCCTCCAACAGAGCTGGCAACCATCATCAGGCAGAAAGCCAGCCACCCAGCAACAGCAAAACGCATCCACTAGCTCTGAGCATTGGCAGACCACGTTATTGACCTTAGTATGTTATGATAGCAGGATTGGGCCCTTTGCTAGCATCACCCGTAAGCCATTTTAATTAAACAGCTCATCAGTACAATAGAAGTGAGGTCTCTTTTCCAGGGAGTAAGAATTACACGAGAAGGAGAGAGATGTGGAATGTCAGGTCTATGAAAGCAAAATAGGAACCTGTTTTGTTAGTACAGTACTCCAGGGCAGGTGGGGAGACCTTGAGGAAGGTGCAGACCTTTCTCTCTGCCCACGAACTACAGTGGGTACGAACATTTCAGGTTGCTAGTTAAAAATCTCAAACAGGCGCCTCCTGCTGGCAATGGCCACAGTCACTGCTATGAAGTCATGGTATCCATAATGTTGCAGCAGGGAAATTATAGTACCGCATCACACTTCCACATTGCCCTTCTTCAGCTCAGTACAGACAGACAAGTGGGATTTTCCCCCACGAAAACTCATGCGATAAATAAATCTGTTAGTCTTTAAAAGTGCCATAGGACTCTGTTTCTCTGCAATAGACTTAACACGGCTACCCCTTTGGATCTTGACAGCATTCAGCAGACTCCGCAGCTGGTCAGACATTCAGAGCTGAGGGTTGGACAGCTGGAAGTTTTGGGTCAGCAGAGCTAACAGCATTACAGCAGACTCAAGCCAAGAGGCCCCCTCTACGGAGTGACAGGACTACACAGGAGGGTTTCAGTCAGTCTGGAGGGAGCGGAAATAACCAGAGATCAGGAAAGTCACGGTTTCCCTGACTCTAAAGTAGGTACTAACTGGGCACAGAGAAGATTTACTGACTTACCCAAGGCCCTGATGTGAGTCAATGCCAGAGCTTTGGAGAACTTGAGAGATCCTTACTCCCAAACCCCGGTGCACAACATTAGACCGTGCCACTCACCAGTCACTGTCCTTAATGTTCCTGTAACAAGCAGAAGGCGACCACTGCTGCTTAAACGCTGAAGGCTTCTTGAGTGCACAGACATGATCAGGAGCAACTCTGTGTATTCAGGAATACGAGTGTCCACACACGGAGCTAATCAGGACCAGCTCCACAAGTAGACTAGCCAAGCATGTGTTTAAAAAGACAAAGCTGGGCCCAACTAACTTTTAACTGGCCTGTCCATCTTATTAACAACACCTTAGCCTAGAATCCTCCTGATCCTGGACTTTTATCCACTGACCCCAAGCCACCAGGAATGCAAGGCATTGTGAAGAACAAGCACCTCTCTGAATACATCAGACCCCATGACTCACCAGGCTTAGAAAGGAAAGTGATGCTCAGAAAAAGAGACTCAGATCCATGCTCCAGTTCAGCTCAGTCAGTGGTGAGCAAATGTGGTGGCCTGTTATTACTCCCCATCACCTGTAAGGCAAGGGAAAGAAGATCATTAGTTATGCCCTGCACATGGGAGACAACTAGCAGCTTGCCTTCTGGCCAGAGGAGGCGGAGTTAGGCTGTAGAAGGAGAGAGGAGGTCTCCCTAGGAAGGCTGGGTGGTGTAGAACTGGCTGAAGCTAGAAGGCAGAGCTACAGGAGCAGAGTTAACTCCTGTGGTGGGGAGTCCCAAGCTAGGGTCTGTGAGGACCAGGGAATGAGATTGAAGCCCTGAGGGGTGGAAAGTCAGGGGAAAGCGTGGATTTGACACTCCCCATTTCCATGTCTCTCTATTACGTCTTGTTCCCTCCTTGCAAGCGGGCAGATTGTCGGCCTAAGAGGACTGACAGCTGTGTCCCAGCAGAGCAGCAGCAATCCTGGGCTACATGGATGGCATGCTGATGAACTTCAGAAGCTCCAATTTAAACCCACCCATTTGCAACCTGGGACGGAAATCCTGGACTAGGCATAACAGGCCGTGGCCTGGAATGGCAGAGTGACTGTCAGTGCAGAAATTCGGCTTAGCCCAATCTTCCCAGTTTGACTGTGGGGCTGCAATGCAGAGGGTCAGAAATGTGGTGGAGATTAAGCTACCCTTGCTGATCTAGCCAGTGGATGGCTGAATAATTTAGCTACTGGCCTGTGATGCATACAAAAGGAGAGGCTGAGGGGATTGCACCAGGGCATTATCACATCAGAAACAGCTTTATCCACATAGCCTTGGGTGCTCACTGCCACTTTGCACACATGCACAAAGCAATCGGCCCGTTCATTCTCATTTATAGTACTGTAGGTGTAGCCTCTAGATGCTTGGCCCTGCCCCAAGTGCAAAGGACTGGACTAGAAGGCTTCTCAGCTTCCCTTCCAGTCTATGATAACATTTGTGTGCGCTTCTTGGCCCACATCCTTGTTAAATGCTCAAGCTCTAAATCTTTCACTGTGTTACAGTTTTGAGTTGATGTCTGCACTGTGCTTTGAAACAGTAAAACACTCCAGTACTTTCACTTCACAGGCAGGTTCTTCTGCAAGCAGCAAAAGCTCCCTGGAGAAGGAGGCCTGCTATCTGACTGTTGTTTGCCAGGAAAGACCTATACGGCAAAGCATCACTCGCGGCTTGTCAGTGCATGGTACACTAGGATGTGAATCTACAGTGGATCAGCTTGCTGGACACTAACTTGCCACGTGGACCCAGCTATAGCACAGTGAAAGTCCTGGAGCGTGGCTTATGGGACTTTCAGAGGCGTTAGATGCCCAAACCTCATTGACTTCTGGCTGGAACAGGTTGCCTAGTCCCCTTTGGCTGCTTGAAAACCCCAGCCTTTCTGCCCTGTACAGTGCCTGCCATATTGTACCTAAATTGTTCATTATAATACCTGGCTCTTGTCGACCATGGTCCATCAGCAGATCTTGGAGCACTTTACAAAGGGGACAGGATCATTATCCCCATTGTACAGCTGGGGATACTGAGGCACAAACAGGCAAGATGACAGGCCAGTGACATAGCTGGGAATAGAACCCCTGAACCAATTCCACTGCTATCGCCACTAAGTCACACTAAAGCAACAGCCCCCACCTGAATTAGACACACCCCCAACCTGCAAAATCCAAAGCCAGATTCCAGTCCACCCAAAACTCTGAGGTGTTTTGAACCTGTGGGTTTGTTCCAGGCCCCATATCTAAAGCATGCATAAGATAGTCGGAATGGCCATAGCAGATCAGACCAATGGTCCATCTAGCCCAATATCCTGTCTTCCAACAGTGGCCAATGGCAGATGCTTCATAGGGAGCAAACAGAACATGGCAATTATCAAGTGAACCATCCCGTCACCCAGTTCCAGCTTCTGGCAGTCAGAGGTTTAGGGTCACCCAGTGCAAGGGGTTGTGTTCCTGATTGGTGGATCTATCCTTCATGGATACATCTGATTTTTTTTAACCCAGTTTTACTTTTGGCTTTTCCAACATCGCCTGCCAATCATTTTCGCACACTGACTGTGTTGTGTGAAGAAATACTTCCTTTTGTTTGTTTTAAACCTGCTGCCTTTTAATTTCATTGGGTGACCCCTGGTTCTTGTGTTATGTGAAGCAGTAAATAACATTTTCCTATTCACGATTTTATAAACCTCTATCATACCCCCTGCAGTCATTTCTTTTCTAAACTGAACAACCCCAGTCTTTTTAATCTCTTCTTGTATAATTATCTTCCATACCCATAATCATTTTTGTTGCCCTTCTCAGCATGCATAATTTCCAATTCTAATATATCTTTCTTGAGATGGGGTGACCAGAACTGAGTGCAGTATTCATGGGAGTCGTAGATTTAGACAGTAGCATTACAATATTTTCTGTCTTATGTATCCCCTTCCTAATGGTTCCTAACATTCGGTTAGCTTTTTGGACTGCTGCTGCACATTGAGCAGGTGTTTCCAGAGAACTATCCACCATGACCCCATGGTCTCTTCCTTGAGTGGTAAAAACTAATCTGGACCCCATCATTTTGTATGATTAGCTAGGACTGTTTTCCAATGTGCATTACTTTGAAATTCTGTGTTGATAAATGGATCTGCCATTTTGTCACCCAGTTTATTGAGATCCCTTTGTGACTCTTGGCGATCAGCTTTGGACTTAACCATCTTGAATAATTTTTAATGGTCTGTGAGTTTTGCTACCTCACTGTTTACTCTTTCTCCAGATCATTTATGAATATGTTGAGTAGCACCGATCCCAGGATAGATCCTTGGGATCCCACTATTTACCACTCTCCATTACGAAAAGTGACCACTTATTCTTATCCTTTGTTTCCTATCGGTCAACCAGTGAACAATTCATGCACAATGACTGAACAGCCCTGGCCAGTTTGTGCACTCATAGTTCCTTTTCCATCATGTCCCAGAGCGGTCATGTAATTAGATGACTGGACATACAAAGCCCCAGCACTGAAGATGGGCTGTAATTGATCAGGCCAGGCTACAAACTATATCTATGAGATTAGTCGAGTTACACAGCCATACAAATGAGAGTCTGTTTGGCTAATTATCATAATTTGAATAATTATGTGTACATTAGGAAGGACTTGCTACTCTTTCCTTTCTGATCATTAGATACTTGAAAATTTCCTTTATTCTACAAAAAGCTATATACTCCCACAGACATTTCATCTGGCACAGGACTCTTCCATCGCCAGAACACAACACAGAACTATTAGCATCACACAATATGGGACTAGTTCTTTTTAGCTGAGCTTTTGGCTGGTGTCTTACTGCCTTAACAGCTTTCAAGTATTTTTCCCCCCACCAAACTTGAAGGTCTACATTTAGGTCCCTAAAAATGGCCTGAATTTCAGAGGCATTAATCACCTGCAGCTCCCATTGATTTCAATGCGACATTGTGTCTCCAGTACAAAATGTTTACTGCCAATATATTATTTATCCATTAGATTTCCATACGGTAAATACTTCCTGACAAGAAGTGGTCCCTGGTAAACAAGGGAGACAAAGCTGGAACTCCAGTTATGTGGAAGCCTCCATGTCTGTGATTATATTCTTTAAACAAACATCTCCTGTGGAAGACATTTTGAAACTGTATTTTCTGACATCAAGAACTTGTGAAAAGCAAGGCCACATTTTAGGTAAAGAGAAAAAAAAGAAAGAGTTTGGGTCTAACTCCAAGGCCTGAAAATTTCATCTCCGTGTACATTGTGAGGTCACTATTATGAAGAAGTTCCCTAGACATATAGATAACTCGTGGTGTCAAAGCACAATGCATGACACTAGCCTGCCATGATACCTGCTTATATTTGAATGTTGGAGAACAGGATTTGCAAGTCACGTAACAGATGTCATAAAGCTCTTTGCACAATGACAGACCCCAGAGTTTGCTTTACCCCAACCCAGATCTGTGTCCCTAACCAATAAGCTAAGTAATTACCTATATCTGGCTTCTTGTGCAAGAGCTTTCTGGAAAAAGTTTGACTAGCTACAGATTTCACCCTACCACAAAGGCCTCTTTGGGATTTGAACCCAGTTCCTTCAATCCCATAAGCAGGCCCATGCCTAGGCCACTTGCGTCATTGCCTCTTGTAGAAAGGAGCTTGCCAATTAGGTCTGAGAATGTATTTCAACAATTGAATAGGAGTGCAAATGTCCTAGCTGTTATCCAGGTGTTCCTGGGAGCTCTTCCCGCTGAACCAGCACATGCATGTCGCCTTTTTGTTCTCATTGCCAAGGGTTTGCAGACGGCATCCATGGTGTCACTTCAGAGTCTGCACTGAGCTTAGTGCAGTGAGGGTCCAGCCCCTGCCTTGGCTTGTACGCCCAGATTGTTAGTCAGAACTTGCCTCAGCCCCTCAGGTGTTCCTTCTGTTTCCCACTGCCAAGATGCCCATGTAACTCACTGCTCCGATCACACAGCTGGTATCTCATCAAGCACCATGCTCTTGTTGACGTGAGAGAGAACAGCCCACTCCACAAGCTGCCTGCCACGCCATATCCTCTAACCAGGCAGAATGACATAGCAAGGAAGGGACCGTGATTAATCTGAGCACATCTCACCCTCTCCTGATTCACATCCCTCATCTTGCAAGTGACTGGTAAGGCTGGCAGCTCTCATCATGAACCCCAAGATGCTCTGGCAACCTGTTCAGTCATCCACTCCCCAGCCCCAGTGAGCGCTGCGCTCCCATGCTGCTTCGCTTGGATATTAACCCAGCGCTGAAGACAGGGCTGGCTTCCCGCTTGTGAGAGGCACTGTCAGGGACATTCACAGTGAGGGACAGTCCCGTTGACCTGTCCCCTTCGCAATGCCCATCCTTACAGCCCTAATGAGCCCCTCCGCCTCTCACAGAGGCACCCCTGGCATGGAACCACACACTGAAGGCGTGATTGACTGTAACAGAAGGGAAGCGACAGGGCCCAGCAGACCAGCAACTCCATCTTGATTTCATCCCCTCTGTGCCTAATCAGAGCATGAGCAGAGACTTCACAATAACCAGGCAAAATGAGGCAAGGATCACTCCAACACAGGAATAAGTCAAACCCTAGCCAGACATTCGTAACCCCATGTAAGGATGCTGGCTGCATGACATCTCTACGGCAGCCACCAAGCGGGGTGCCGGTGGACAATGCCGGGGTCACACTTTTCTCAGTGTATGTAACCAATAACCACATTTCAGGAAGAGGGAGCCGCAGAACTCAAGCTACCAACCTCCAAGGTGTGGCCTAGTCAGCTCATCTGGATTTCCACACGGTGTCACATGAGCTCACGCTGAGTGTGTCTGTTGGTGGATTTGCACAGCCAGAGACACAAGCTCAGTGAGCAGGAGTACATCCATTTAGAAGAGAGAGGCGGATGGGGCAACAGCTCTCTTCCTGCTGCTGAAACAAAAAGGTGTCCCTTTCTCCAAGCTGCCCCCAAGTTACTTCCCAAGACAGGAACCCTGAAATGCTGGGAAGAGCCACGCCCTTTCAGGGGTCTCTCAGGCCATGCCCAGTGTAGGGATTTATGGCCTGTGCTTGTGCAGAGAGAGACAGCTTGCCTGGGCACACCCGGAGACGGCGCATCTGGGCACACCCAGATGACTTTGATGTATGATTACAGACTGTGCACCTGCAGTAATGCCAGGCAGGCGGAGGGGGAGAGCGTAAGAGACACTGAGTATATTTATTATATTATGTTTTAGGATTTTGCTACGTTTTTGTACAGGAATGCTTGCTGTGCTTATTTTGATTTTATATAATTTGTTTATTCACTATAATAAAAGGAGCTAGTGGGTCTCGTATAAGCAGCTTCCGCTCCTCCATAACCTGACATTCTGTGTCTGTGTTATCCCTTCACCCAGGAGCACCCACTCCACCAAACAGCACAGTATTGCACTCTCTAGATACTTACAGGGCCCCTGCTAGAGCCTCCTGCAGCCACTAATCAACTTTCAGTCCTGCCTCCCCTTTGCCAGACAATCTGGGGGGTTCTTCCTTGTTTCCCCATCCCCAGATACTCCTGCCAAGGCCCTGTTCACATGCAGCAGAAGATCCATTTTAGCCTTCACCTCCAGTTCCTAGCTGGATCTCTGCTGTGCAAGTCCATTGTTTCCAGCACACCTGCTAAGCACACCAGAGCTCTCATAAGCTACCCCCAGCAGCTGCTTTTTACCCTACCTACTTCCATGCAGTTTACTGAGACAATAACTGCACTGACCAACGGTGTGTTTGCAGTACACTTCACCCTGTCTATTCTCCAGCTGCTTCATCTCCATCTCTCCTCACATCCTTTCACACCAGTCTGCCAAGTCATCTAATAAATCACATCACTTCCTCACTGACCTATTCAATAGATCAGGTTTTCATCCCTTTTATCTAACCATCCATCTATCCACTTAGCCATCACTTCAGTCAACCAGCTCCATGAGTAAATCCGTTCATCCATAGTTGGCTCCTATCCTTCCCTCCTCCCCTGCTGTCTCTTGAACTCACTTGTCCACCAGCAAAGGATGTTAAGTGACAGGGGTGCAGCAGTGAGACAAATACACTTCTATCCTGCAGGCATGAATGTGAAATACCTCTCAGCTTTGCAAAGTGGAATATTTAGCCTGTGGATCAAAAGCTGAGTGATAAAAAGACTCTTTTGCTCAAATTAACTGATGTCTGGGAAGTGCGGGGGGGGGGGGGGGGGGGTCAGGGAAGGGGGACATCAGGATTCTGACAAATCTGTGGAGAGAAGTAGGTATTTTCCTAATTAGATTCTGCTGCAAAAAGATAGGGACATATCTTAGTCATCACTATACGCAACAGTCAGCGACAGACAATGCTCTTTCCTGCCATATTTCTCCAGAAGAAGTTAGCGGGCAATATACCAGATTCTTTCATAGTTCAAATATATCATTGCTTATACGTTGATCCATACACACAGACATGTGTACATGCAACATTGCACGCAAATTTACAGGAAGAGACAACCTTTCACACACAAAGGCAAACAGAAATGTAGAGACACGGGGGCACACACACTTGTATCCATCTGTACACAAAGAAAAGCACTTCATGCACACAGTCTTGAACACCACACACACACACACACACACACACACACACACACACACGACAGAATTCACCTCTAGGTCCACACCCTACGCATCCTTGTACAAAGCATGCCGTTGTGTGGGATCATTTGAAAACTCAGAGTTTACTGAGCAGTCTCATCCTGATAAAATATGTGTGGCCACATTCTATGTGAAGTTGTAAGATCCCACTGTATGGGGTTCTTAATACATGTTCCAAACTGAAGTTGGCAAAGGTCTGTCTCCAACAAAGGAATATGCGCTCTGCTTCATTTGCTTTTAAGCTGTACATAGAGAGTTATCAAGCAGGAAAGGAAATAAAAGATGCTCAAACAGGTGAGGGAAAAAGCAGCAGGGAACATCCTTCTTCATAGACTATCTCCTGAATCTCAGCTGGAAATGTTTTCCAAGAGGGGGAAATGGTTTTCCTATCTTGTGAATGAAGCAGGGCACACATTCCTTTGATTATAACACATTTATTAACTTGATATTAACTTGCTAATAAACTTGTTTTACTGGTTTCGCTAATCCAGTGTGTTTACATTGAAGTGCCTGGGCAACTCCACTTGGGATGGCAAGTTCTCTGCGTATGATGGATTGTATATAAACTGGTATTGTCCAGGAGAGGACTGCGCAGTACAGCAAATCTGACATTGGCAGTGTGCTGGGTCACCCTGAAGTGTAACCAAAGCTGGTCGGAGCCAAGTTCTGGCTGGCTGCAACATACACAGACATAGTTGGGAGTGACTTATGTGCTGAAGGCTGTTTGTGAGCAATCCAGGCCAGAGGCTACAAGAGCAAAGCATTGTAAAGGGCACCCCAGGCTAGAAGGTAGAGGTGACACAGCTACTCATTGGTCTGGATTGCACCCTGGTATGTCACAACAATGGCATGCGTGCGCACGCACACACACAAGAGCTGGGAGGGAAATGGTTTTCCTATCTTGTGAATTTTTGACAATGCAGGTTTTTTCCTGTCCCATATCTGGACAAAGTCAAAATTTCAGAAATCTGCACTCATCAAAAATCTAAACAGCTTCACTTCAGGTCACTTGAAATGTTTTGTTTTGGACTATTTTTTTAAAGATGTTTGCACTATAACTGAATTTCAAAAAGAAAAGTCATTTCAAGCTAGAAAACTGCTAATGAGATGGAAGGCCAAGACTCTCCTACTCAACTGGAAACAAATGGTCTGATAAATACAACGGAAGATCTCCATTCCTTTATAGGATGAAATAGGTAAAACTCACCCATGCTCTGGCACCCCCAGCCCATGCATCCCTGGATTTTGCTCTCATCACACAGATTTCCCCATGCTTAGGAAACTCCACGGGCATCCCCTTTCTGGAATCCAGCATCTGTGTATCAGACATGCCTCTGGCTTTGACTGCTTGCACCAGCAGTAAATGGCCACATCTGTGTTGCCTATTTACTCCTGGCCCGTGGGATTATTTATGGATGCTTATTTTTGCCACATTAAATAAAAGACATTTGCAAAAACCTGTAAATGCTGCATCGTAACACCACTGGGACCAATGTGGTGGTTTGTTCAGATACGCAGCCCACACACTCCCCCTAACCCCCATCATATTGCTGGGATGTTACAACTCATCCCCTGAGTCAGATTCATCACAGCCCTGGCACAGATGCAGAACAAGAGAGACTATCTTAATTGACATCTCCTGGGTGAGTGCCTTGATCACCAGGCTGTATAGATCAGTTTTATTCTCTCTCTTCAGACCAATGAATATTTAAGCATCTGTACAAAGCAGAACAGCTTCAACAGGGGAGACAGAGTAGATTAACCCATAGCCAGGAGAGCGAGGGGTAGGGGCTCACCAGGAGTGGGGAATTCAAGTTTCTGCGTTAGAGTACGGATTCAAACCTGGGTCTCTGCAAATCACACAAGTGCCCTAACCACTAGGCTAAAGGCTATAGAGATGAGCTCACTCTCGCTCACAACACTAACTAGATCAGAGTCCTGAAGAGTTGTGGCTGACCAACACCGCAGGTTTTGGCAAATAAACTATTTGTCCCCAAAATTTTACCCCACTGTAGTGCTGAGTTAGTACAGAGATCCCCTGTACTGGGGTGTTTGTCCTGTGTGGCCCTTAGACCTGCACTCCAGCCCCTTTCCTGCTGGCAAATAGCACCAGCATAGGCCAGCTGTTGAGGTTTTAGCCATCTCTCCCATCTAAGCCTGTAGTGGGGAAAATCTACCTGCGCTCGGTCTGTACGAGCACCTGGCTACTGATACCACCACAAATGCCATTGACCGCACCAGGAGTTACTGCTGCGTCATTTTTAAAACTCAGATCCTCAGGGTTCGATCCTGGGATGCTCATTCTGTGGGACTAGTCATATGTGAATAAGGATGACAAGATCAGACCCTTAGTGCCCCACAAGGGAAAGAGGATGCGAGGGAACAGCTGACATCTGCTCTGGCACAATCACAGATTGCCTGCGTTGACACTGAAAAGCCATGCCCAACTCCAGCTCCTGCACCAGAGAAACCCACTCTCTCTCCCCTCACCTCCACCATTAACTAAAGCTGAGAGACTGCATTGCTTCAGCAGAGTAAGAAGTTGTCAGTGCAAAACAGGGTGCAGGAATTCAGGAATCTTTCACACTGCCATGAGCGCTCAGTATGCAAATGAGGCCAGTTATTGCCTCCTGTGCCCAGAGCATCAGATGATGGGGGAGACTGACACCAAGGTGTACCTTAGGGCCTGTGTCAAGCAGCCCCATGCAGGAGCCAGGACGAAGGATCACAGGGAGCAGGGAGGAGAACTTAGTAAAAGCAACTAACTGTTCAGCCAGCTCTTGCTACAGCATTTCCTAGTGGAAAGGCCCCAAGTCCTCTTTGTTGAAATATCTTGATTGATCTCCACCATGCTGCAGGCCTCAGACAAATCAAAACACAGCTGATATTGATACTCTCAAAATAGAGCACAGCAACCCCATTGAACAGCACTCTAGTGCCTGAGAGTCCACAGAGTAATAAATCAGGGCTTCCAGGGAGAACACTGGCTCAGCCTCCCTCCGTGGCAGGTCCACAAGAAGTGCACAGGGTGACCAGACGTCCGGATATTATCAGGACTGTCCTGCTGTTAGGGGCTTTGTCTTATCTATGCAATGCTACCCATCCCCTCCCCCCAGCACTCAAAAAAAATAGGAGGGGTCCTGATTTTTCACACTTGCTATCTGGTCTCTCTACCTAGTAGATGCAAACCCAACCCATTGAGTGCGCAAGGGTTGTTATCCCAGCTAAGGCCAGGATTGGCATTCCCAGCCTCTGAGTACAGCTGGACCCACGCCAGTGCCAGAAGGCCTCGCCCTGGACCTGTATGCCATCATGCATAGGGCATGAGGAGCAAGCTTAATCTCAAAGGCCAGTTGCATTTATTTGCATCTCTCTCTGCTCACGAACCTCCCAAGGCACAGAGAGTATGAAGTGATGAGTGGCACAAGGATCTGCATGGTCATTATTGAGGAACCTCTGGTGGCTTGGTTCTCCCTCATCCCAGTCCCATCTGTTTCTCCATCTCCTGGGCTGTCGTGATAACTCCTGGCTGGCGGGTCGTATGACTCTCCGCAAGCAGACAGTTAACAGGCCATTACCAGCATAGACCGCTCACCGGGATCTAGACCCAGAGGTCTGAGCCTATCTGAGAGCATGTCCAAGGAGAAGTCACTTTGCCTCAGTTTCCATATCCATCAGATAGGGCCAGTAACTTCCTACCTACCTCACAGACATGTTCATAAGGATTCGTTAACATTTATAAAGTGTTTTGGAGGTGGAATATGCTACTTATTCTCCTCTGAACTGTTGCTTTTTGCTGAAACATATATGCTTTATTTAATAAGAAAGCTTCCAAATGGGCTGCTTCTATCATATCAAAGTATTTTCCTCTCAGCAACAATACCATGTCCAAACTTATCACGTGGTCACTTGCCGCACAAAGTGAACACTCCCAGAACCTGGCCAGAGGATTGAATGCTGTTGGCAGGATTTATAGACGGATCTCTCTCTTGACTGAGCCCTTCCATTATTTAACTGGCAAAATCCTACCTGTTTATGATATTATCATATTGTTTTTAACTTGCCTCCCGCAATGTGATCTACTTTTAGAGTCCAATCCCACATTCATTACTCAGGCCTTAACTCCCAGTCTCTCCTGAATAAAGAATGCAACATCAAGTCTTCAGGAGACAAATCTTGGAATGTTGCAGCAGCTGACAATTTGGACAACACAGCACTCCCTTCTGGAGTAGCAAAGATGCCTGTGTCCATTTCCTCGAATCCTGGGGCTGTCTGTCATGCCCTCATTCTCCAAGATGCACAGCTCCTAACCCAACTTCATCTGACCCCATAGGACTCTGCCTGCAAAACTCACACCATTGTTTGAAGTCCATCCCTTGTCATCGCTTGCTGATTGGCCAGTCAGGTCACGATGCTGCCATCTAGCTGACCATTCTGCAAACAGTGTTGCGGGCGGGGGTGGGGGGGTGTCAGAGAATCTAGGTGCTTCCTGGAATATTATAGCAAAATCCAGTGGTGTGACCAACTTGAGGCACACTGTGAGGCCAGGAGGGCTAGAAGGAACCCAAACCATGCAAAGAAAAAAGTGGGCAAGTGGCCATTCTGCTGTATCTTTTGTTCAAGATAGCTGCTGTCTAACAGTGTGACCAGATGCACAGATCACAGTGATAATTTGGGGGCAGAGCTACATTCTGGGCACTGGCACAGACTCAAGTGTGAGCAATGGGCTGGGCTGCAGGTTTCAAGCAGAAGCCAACTAAGCCTTTATCCATGTGTTTCTTTCTCATCCAAGGATCTCCATCACACTCTTGCTGAGCATCACTTAGATACTGGACCCCAGGAAGGAGCACATTTAGCATCCTGCAGAAGACATTCTCCACAGATTGTTGTTTGTGTGCATGGAATTTGAGGTTGCCCTACCACATTTGGACATCATTTCTAGGCTTACATGAATGGGGGGAAGCTGGAGTGACATCAAGCTAATTCAGCAGATGTCACAGCAAACTCAAAACACCAGGACTCAAAGTGACAAGTCCACCCTTCTGTGCCTAGCTCTGGCTCTTCACCCTCTCCCTTTCCCACAGCGGGAGGGAGGGGGAGAGAGAGAATGCTCCTGCAGGTGGCAATAGGATACTCTCAGCCTTGAAGCTGGAAGGGAGGAGAAAATAGCACAATGGTGACATTCCGGCCTTGTTTACTTTGAGATGCAGGAACAGGAGGCCTTGAGGAAAGTCACCTTCTAACCAGAAGCCTCTCTCCTGTAAATGTTCTGACATTTGGGGCATTGCCTCAACCAGCTGATCAGCTTTGGGAGACGAGATCAGACAGGTGTGAAGCACCACTCAGATGGGACACCAAGTAGCAATAATAGTCTGTCAGATCATCTTATCCACTGTCAAATCAGATAATCCCAGCACTGGCAGCCCTGAGACAGGCAAAGAGAAAGTATATTTCCAGGATCACACCCTGAGAGAGACAAGCTGTTTGGTCCAATCCCATCTCTAGCACAGCAGGATATGCTACATCTTTGGAGAAGCGACCTGTATATAATGACTGCTTATGTTCTGGTCTGCAACACACAGAAAGAGACCCCAACGTGTCTCTCTTCTTCCAGATCACCAGCTCAAAGGGGCGGATTTCATTCTAGAAACAGCACATCAGACAGCATTCAGTGCAGGACAGAGTGCCAGAGCCTGCTTTCCATGACACCAGTGCGAGGCCATGGACATGAATGGGACTTTTTGATCCCAAATGCAGAATTTAGCCCAACGTGTTCATGTGTTCCTGATCCAAAGGCCAGTGATGTCAAAGGGCTTTGGAGCAGATCTAATGACTCCAGCGTGATCACTATCACTTTTGTTACTCTATCAAGAAAGAACACAGGGGCTATGAAGATGGAATAGATGTCTCATTGGTGTCTGTGATCCATAAGTTATCTGGGGTCATATTCTTGGGCCATGTGCTCACAAGACCTCAATACTATTGAATGAGAACCTGAACTCAAATTCTAACCCTAACAAAGCCTCAAATCTTGAACCAGGCCCACTCAAGCAGAAGCTAAAATTCCATTCAGTGTCCTCTCTCTGCATTAGCACCTTTCCATATGGTATGCAGAAGTGAAGCCAGGCTACATTCTCATCCCAGAAGCTCTGGTGCTTTAGAAACAGTTCTTCCCACATTTTGATTCTTGCTGTATAACAATAAAAATGGTCACTCTGTATTTGTTTCTATGTTTATGTAGTATTGTCCCCTTAGGAACACGTTATTCCTGAGTGACACACACTAAGAAAGAAAAGGAGAGATTCTGTACAAGGGTGTGAGATTTAATTACTGTATCCTACATTTTAAACTTGCTTTTACACCTTTTAATGAAAAGCAGCAAGGAACAGCACTAGAGGCAGAAGCCATTGTCAATAGTGGGGAAGGAAAAATAAAGAAAAAAAAAAAAAAAGAAAGACCAGCCCCTGCAGCATAGAGTCTCTAAATGCAGGCCAGGCCTTGCATACAGGGCTCCAGCCGTAGAGCCTCTCCAAGCAGGCTGTATAACAGAGCAAGGCAGGCCATACGTATCAAAGACCAGTCTATCTAGGAGTAGCTTGTTTAATGCAGGTTTCTGTATGAGAAAGCTGAAGACCAGGGTCCAGAGAAGAATCGCTTCATTTATAGTACCCTTATTCCCCTTAAGTGGATTAAAGACAGGCACCCGGGAGTTGCTTTAACCATCACAGGGGTGCTGGACTTACCACACAGCTACTTGGGCTGGAAGAGAAAAGGCCCTGCATCTGAAAATGTTTTAGGCAGGTGGGGTGCAGTGACCCAGACTGGAAGCTGTCCAGCACTTAAGGGCTCCCACTGCTGCTCCTGTCAACATGTGTTTAAATGACCTTAAGGATCTGGGAACTTCCAACTCATTCCACTGGAACAACAGATATCTCCACCAGCACAGTCACTTATTTAGCAACCACTCCCAGGAAAATCATCACCTCCTCTTGCAGGTCTCTCCCCTACAAGTTCTAACCGAGCTCAGCTGAGCTAGTGAGACCCACAGCACAATCACAACAAAGCCACCACACGCCCATTCTACTGACCAGGTGCTCCAGATGAAGAGATGTTGGTTCTGTCCTGAAGTGTGACTCTGTAACACTGCCATGGGGGTGCCCTGTTGCTATTACCCTTCAGAGATCTCATGTCACATAAGATCCACTTAGAGATCAATGTATTTCCTTTTTAACAACAAGCCAAGCTGGGCCCAGGATCCAGTGGACATACTGAGACAAGCACAGCTCAGGCAGCAGCATCAACAGTAAAAATGCTGCAGGCCAATGCCTGTCCTCACAACACCAATGCAGCCTCATCAGCCAGGGCAGGCCAGCACAGCTGTTACTCATTGGAACTTAGCCTGCATTTAATTTCCTACCACTCTGTAACTTTCCTATCTTCAAAGCATCTGACAAAGTGGGATTTTCTCCCACGAAAGCTCATGCGATAAATAAATCTGTTAGTCTTTAAAAGTGCCACAGGACTCTGTTGTCTTTCTACAATAGACTAACACGGCTACACCTTTGGAATTTGACTCATTGGAACTTAGTAAATCATTCTGATTCAGCTTGCAGCCCAGCTGGTTCCCCTAGCTATGCCCTCTGCAGGAGCAACAGGAAAGCAAACAAAGGATGAACTTAGTTTGTCCGGGCACCCACCCAGGAAGCAGATCTGCTGAGTGAGAAGGTGTCATTGATGCCAAGCCATCTCCCAGAGCAGAGCCAAGCTACTGATACTTTTGTGAACCCCCCTGCATTCAATATGCATATCCACCACCAGCCATTTCTCTTAAACAGACCTTCTCTTATTGTCCCTGGGCTGGATCCCCAGATGGTGAAACACCCCTGGCTTCAATGGAGCTAATGGATTTACACTACTGAGGGTTTGTCCTTTAGGGCTTGTCTTCACCACAGCATTAGCTTGAGCTACAATGAGAGTGTTGCCCCTAATTCGACTTCCATGAACAGAAGTTTCCAGCGTGAGTTAAGTGGCGCTGTAACCCACTCAGCTAGCTGGCCTGCAGGGCTACATGTGCGAATGTTTGAGATCTGCTGATACTGCAGTTCACAGGGGAGTCCGTGAGACAGGTTCAGCCCAAGCTCGGAAGTCTACACAGCACTGAAACACCCCCACCACTGGAGCCCAGCAAGTCTGAGTCAGCTGGCACTGGCCAGCTCTGGGTTTTAATTTCTGTGTAGACAGACCCAGTGTGCTGCTAATCCATTTGCTCTGTACTGCTCCAGCGTTGTTCGGTAGCGTGATCGCTCTCACTCGAACGGGGATAACTCAAGAGGAGATAACTTGACCTAATGGTGCTGTGAAGACCAGCCCTCGGTTGCCTGAGAACTGGTTTCTTGGCAAGGCTGTTTTCCAGCCCACAGCTTTGACCTCTGATCTCTACACCTGTCTTGTCACGTACTGCAAGAAAAGACCCACGACGCTGAGTCTCGGAGCCTCGGTCATCTGACTCGAGCCTGTAGTGGTGGAGACATGGGTTAGCTGGAGACAAGGGAGAAGTCCCATGGTAGGCGTACCCATCCTCCTGTTGATTGGAGTCCCGAGGGGGGAAGAGCCAGCTACCAGGGCTGCTGGGGCTTGCATTGCAGATGCAGCACAGACTTGGCAGTTGCCTATGGCTCCCTCCTGACTCACTGTCCTCAGCAAAGACACGGGTGGCTTCGTTCCCCTTTTGATGATGCTAACTGCAATATGCTCTCAGTGCTTCCCAGTGCATCGCTCCGGTCCCCGCTACTTCCCAATATGTGGCTGCAAAGAAAGTGCCTTGTCGTCGTAGGGAATCAGCCTACCATAGGCTGCTATAATAAAGCCCTTTAAACCATGTCAGGCCGGTGGCCCCACGCGGGTGTAAACTGAGGCGTTTTGGTGTAAGTATGGTAGATGGAATAGGGCCAACAAACAATGGCTTTTGAACAGTCTTTTAAGCCTAAGGGGCGAAGCAGTGGAGAGGAGAGATTTCAAGCTGAGACGTCCCAGACAGGGCAAATATGGTTGCTACCATGGTTGTTGTTTAAAAAAAAAAAAAAGTGTTGGTACTCAAATCTGGATAGCAAATTTGAAAAGTGCCTCTCCCACCCCTCTTCTTCCAGTGGTGCGCTCCTTTTCTCGGATGACCCTCCCCACAGCTGGGCAGCGGGGCCAGCAAAAAAGGTGCCGATACTCCGTACCCCTGCATACCATCACAAAAAAAACACTGATTGTTACTATTTCCCTGGCCTCACACTGACTGAGAGCAATGTGAGAAACTCTTATACACCTGCACCTGCCACCTGGGGATCCAAATGATCTCTCCTCTAAAGATTTTATTGGGAACTGGTTGCTTTGTTTTTCTAGCACCCAAAATAGGCAATGGCTCCAGAGACTTTTCAAGAAAGCAGGAAGCCTCAGTGGTTAGCGCAGAGGACTTGCAGTCAAAAGACTGCTTGGCCAATTCACTTTGTGACTTTAGGCAAGCTGTAAAATGGGGAAAACGCTACCTGCCTCCCAGCGTGTGGTGAGGCTGAATTCTCTAATGGTGGCACTGTCCTTTGAGATCCTTGCACCGAAGGCACCAGAGGGGCACTATACAGCTCCTGAGGAAATTTTGGCTACTGTAAGAAAAAGGGAGAGATTCAGTGAGGTGAAGGAGGCAGAAGAGAGTCAGAGAGTGAGAGGCCAACAGCAGCCCCTGGAGGATTAGCTCCAGCCAGCACATTCCTTCATGGTTTATTCTGGGGGACGTGGAGTCACAGAAATGGATCAGCCCTTCCTTGTACTCAGATAGCAGCACTGCATGTGAGGATGAGCTCCAATGCATGATGGGAAATGCTGGTCGAAAGCATGAGGGGGACCCCACAGCCACGCTCCACTGGCTTCAAGAAGTAGAGTCCATCAGTGAGATGTGCACAATCTACCTGCAGAGGCAGGGGCTCTTTCTGCTTCCTGTGCCTTGTGTCTGGATGCCACCTGATCTGGGTCTGGTCCGGCAGGCCAGAGGAGGGCTAGGAAGGGTGTGAGCAGGGTATTGTGGGGTGAGCACCCTACATGTAGATGGCACACGTCGCTTGAGGCCTCGGTAAGATGCAATGATTTGGAACAGGGAACCGGGCCCAGATCCATGGAGCAGGAGGCACCACTGCAGGGACAGTGCAGGGCGAGTCAGACTCCAACCTCTTCCTGGAGCCTCTCCCACCCGGGAGCTGACTCTGTCACCCATCACACCTCTGTCAGAGGGTCTTAATGAACTTGTGGCCTTCTGCTATCTTAACAGTGTCTGTCCCTGAGATACAGAATAGACTTTGTGTTTCTTCACCTTCTGTGTGACCGAACCATGCTCGTACCAGGGCATTGTGGGAAACCTGAGTAGCTCTCCCATAGTGCCTGGCATGCGCAGAATCCGGAGCAGCACTAGCAGCAGTGCATTGTGGGATGTCCTATTGTGCTGTGATCTGTGAAGGAGCAAGAGCAGCTCAGGTTTCCCACAATGCCAACCTGACGAGGGTCCCAGCCACGGTGGAAATTAGCGTATTAAGCTGGTCGGAGGCAGGCCACCAGGCACCACACTAGACCTCTGTTGGGAGAGAAACACTGTGAGCCTTTGGTTGCTGTGTTCAAACCCTGCTGCCGATGTTCCACACAGTCGATTTGAAAAACAATAGAGTCCTGGGGCACTTCTAAAGACTAACACATTTATTTATCGCATGACCTTCCGTGGAAGAAAATCCCACTTCGTCAGATGCTTTGAAGCTCTTTAAAGCGTCTGACGAAGTGGGATTTTCTCCCACGAAAGCTCATGCGATAAATAAATCTGTTAGTCTTTAGAAGTGCCACAGGACTCTGTTGTCTTTCTGCAAAAGACTTAACACGGCTATAGTCAATTTGAGTCTCCCCAGCTCAACTGCCTCCCAACACAGTTCAGTCCCACCTGTTCCAGCCGGACTTTGTTATTACTGTGAAATCACAGTAACGCTCAGTAGGCCTTGACTCAGAGCAGGGCTGAACATACACATAGCAAGGCCCAGCCCCGTCCCTCAAAAGCTTCCACCCTTTGTCTGTTGAGAGTATGTGGGGAAAGCAGGCCCAGAGGGAAAGGCACTCGCCCGAGATTGCAGCAGAGCCAAGAGCCAAGTGTGAGGCCCACCTGAGGGCCATATCCCCTGGGACACGCTAACTCTCCAGCCATGCTGCAGGATTTGACATCGCCTTAGTTTTAACTGGCTTCACAGTTGCTGGATCCACACATCCCACTGGCTGTCCTAGCACTGGCCAGACACAAACCTCTCCATCCCACGCAGGCTGGGTGTGCCACAGCTGAGACAAACACAGCGAGAAAGCAACGTGCAAGTAACCAGCAGATTGCCACTCGGAAGGAGGGCAAGGAGGGAGGAATTAGTGCCTGCAGCAGCGGGAGGTGAGGCAAGAGGTGGAAGATGACAGGACAGCATTGTGCCTTCCGAAGAGAGATGGCAAACCCACGTAGCCAGAGCAGAGAGGGCAGTCAGAGCACAATGGGGGATAAAGCGCCCATGGGTTGGTAAGGGTGGTGCAATGGGGCCATCTGCTGGAGACCCAGGCTCGGGATCCCACCTGTTTGGAGAATGTCAGACGCTTTCCACAGCAATAGGCTTACATCTCTGCCATCTAATACCACACCAGAGAAAGCCAGGCCCCTGAACACCAGAGCGCGAGCAATTAGAACTGGGTTTCTTTGAGCTGGGAGCCAAGGCAGATCAATTACCTGCCAGTCCCTGATACATCGCAGGGTGGGGACTGAGAGCTCACGTCCCCACATCTTAGCTATCCTGAGCACACCCCAATGTGCTCACACCGCCGCACATGAAGCGAGGCGTTCACATGGTCAGCATGCATGAGCTCCGGAGCTAGCATCCTATCTTGTCTGTGCTAGGATGGCTTTGCTGGGGGATCTGCTGATGTCCCAACTGGCAGAGATGGGTGCCACTGGGAGGAACCTGCTAGGGCTAGGCAGTGCTTCTAATAAGCTTCTGTGTAGAAAGTGCAGCCTCCAAGAGGGATGATCACCAATCTATGTTGCCCATAGCTGATTCCTGTGTTTGTCTTAGGAAGGGCATGGGTCTACATGTGGTAAATTCACAGCTGGATGTGAGCCCAGTAGATCTGTACTGCCTGTTTGTAATGCGGAGACAAGAACTGCCAGATGGGAGTAGACTCGGGGTCTACCTAGCCCAGTAGCCTGGCTCTGCAGTGACCATCACCAGATGATTCAGGGTAAGGTTCAGTAAACCCTGCAATAGCAGCTAAAGGATAATCTACTCCCCGGGAAAGTTCCCTCCTGATTCCCAAATGCTAGAGTGTGGAGGGTTTGTATCCTGTTCGGAACTTCTTATTTATGTTTAATATTTACTCTGGATGACCACAGAAAGTTCATTCCTTTTCTGAATCCTGCTCATCTCTTGGCCTCTCTGATATCTGGTGGCAGTGAGTTCCACAGGCCAACTCTACCTTTGAATTCTGATGTGGTTCATTTTGTTCTTTGTATTCAAAAACCCTTATAAAAATCTCTGGCCATCTGAAAACTGCTGTCTCCTTCATCAAGGCTGGAGCACCCCCACTATCTGTCTCTCTCATCCAACTCTGGGCCATTTCTTTTCCACCTGTTTGCTTCTCTCATTCATTTTCTCTCACTCCTGGGAAATAATCTCATTTAGCTTTCCCCAGCCAATATGACAACCATACAGAGCTGGTTAGCTGATCTCCCCAGTAGCCTGTGTACCTGAGAAATGCCTTCCCAAGGCTGCCTGCTCCACTCCAGCCAGTTCCATTTCCTCATGGCCTGCCTTCTGACATCACATCTCTGCAGGATCGCCTGAGTTCCTGTGAGCTACCTGGGGCAGGAATAGGTCTGAGACATATGCCTCTCAGCCCTGTGAAAAAGGATCATCAAACCATTCTCATCACTCTGCTTCTTTGGCATCTTCACTGTCACGTGCGCTTGCGTTCCAGTTCAGCAGGAGTAACCTTTGGAGTTGGGCAGCAATTACTGGGCAATGTAGAACAGAAAAGAATTTCCTGTGGCCAGCAAGTTTAATGTAACCTCCTTCTGCAGGCTGGCCTCAGCTGCCTCATCAGTTACCTCCCCACAGCTAGCCTGTGCCCCAGCGCCAGCTCTTCTTTCTTTACAACTGCTTTCAAAGCCTCTCAGGTTCCCTCTCCAGCCACAGGCACTGAATCCCCTAAGGCTGCTTGGCTTTAGTTCCCAGATCCCCTCGCATTGCCAGGCCTCTGTTTCTGCAAAAGAGGGAGGGGTTAATAGGAGCCTCCTTCACACAGATGTAATGTTCAACTCACTGACATGTGAAAAAACAAGGAGTCCTGTGGCACTTTTAAAGACTAACAGATGTATTTATTGTGTGAGCTTTCGTGGGAGAAAACCGCACTTTGGCAGATGCTTTAAAGTGGGATTTTCTCCCTTAAAAGTTCATGTGATAAATAAATTGTTAGTCCTAAAAAGTGCCACAGGACTCCTTGTTCGTTTGCCTGTCCTAGACTAACCTGGCTCCCCCTTTGGAACTTCTTGACATGTGTGAAGGACTCTATCTCTTGGACTGATCTGGCCCCCATCACCAGTACATCTGAGCACCTCATAATCTTTAATGTATTTATCTGGTGAGGTATGGCAATATTATTATCCCCTGGTACAGATGGGGAAACTGAGGCGCACAGTGATCCAGTGACTCAGCCAAGGTCGCACTGTGAGTCTGTGGCAGAGCCGACAATTGATTCGGGGTCTCCTACTGTCCATAGGAGTGACCTATCCACTGGACCCCAGCATCCTACTTTGGTTGACAAATCATATTTCCGGGGTGATTCTTTTTCTGGAAGAATTTTGAAACTCAATGAAATCTCTGCAATTCAGAAACATTTTCTCGACTGCCTGGGGGCCAGCTGGACACCCAGAAGTGACACGACCCAGCTGTTAATTTGCATAGCTGGGTGAATCTGTTTTCCTTACTCAGCCAAGTCCACTGGAGACTCAGGATGACCCGTTCAGAGCGTGGGGCTGGAAGATATGCTGCTAAATCCACATTCAGGCCTCTTGCCTAGTGTGACGAACACCCCCATGCGCCTCATTTGAGTTGCTTGCTGTCCCATTCCCCAGAGCCCAGCACACACCCCACAGCTGCCTCTGCTTGCCCTGCACCTATCTGACTGAGGGCAGGCTCCATGAACTCCAGCAGAGAAAGGTCAGTCAGCTCCAGCGCCTCTCCAGTCTCATCAGCTGTTCTCCGGAAGAGCTGCAGCCAGTAAAGGGCCTCCAGCGCACCTGCAGGTCAGGGTGTGGGGAGGGGCAGACTAATGCTCAGAGGTGTGCCGTTTCTGTAAAGGGCACGTAACAGAAGCCAGTCACGATTGCTTCATCCCAGCCTTGCATCACTGCTTTCTTCCTCCTGCCCCCAGGACCATGGGTGGGGTTCGGCACTGTTCCTCCCTTTACTTGCTGTCTTGTAAGAGTGACAACCTGCTTTCTTTCCCTTTAATGGGTTTCTTAAGTTTGGTTGTGGTGATATGTCCCTCTTGGACCCCCCAGGCTGGCTTCCTCTCTTTATCCTACTCTCCTGCTCTCCAAGGTCCTCAGTGACTGCTTCAGGGAGGCCAGGGTTCAGACTCCATCCTCATCTTCCTTGCTCCCGCAGCAGCCTGTTTGCTCCCTCCTCTGCTCACCTCCTGCCTTTCCTTTGTTCTGGTTGCCTCTCAGACCATTCTTCTAGCATCACCTCTTGTCCCTTCTCCTCTTTCAGGCTTCTCTCCTTTGGTCTCAGGGATGTGTCATTGTCCTACCGCCTTCAGCTCTCTGACACTCTCTGTGAGCAAAACAAACAAGGAGCCTGTGGCCTTTTTAAAGGTGAACAAATGTATTTATCACATGAGCTTTTGTGGGAGAAAATCCCACTTTGTCAGACGCTTTGAAGACGGGGAATTTACAGAATGGGAGGAAATTAAATGCAGGGAAGTGTATGACATGGGATCAGGTCAGGCTGTTACAGCAAATCACTCTCTCAAGCCTTGGGACACAGACCTCTCCTTGCTTACAGACAGCCCCCCAACATTAAAACACCTATTTTGATTTGCTGTTACAGCCTGATCTGATCCTGTGTCATACACTACCCTGCATTTAATTTCCTCCCATTCTGTAAGTTCCCCATCTTCAAAG
>ML686202.1:3706582-3864662 GCA_007922175.1 Pelusios castaneus | reverse complement strand
GCTTTGAAGATGGGGAACTTACAGAATGGGAGGAAATTAAATGCAGGGTAGTGTATGACATAGGATCAGGTCAGGCTGTAACAGCAACTCAAAACAGATGTTAAGATTCAAACACTGGGGAACAACATATAGAGGAAGGTGAGGTAAAATCACCTGTTGTAATGAGAAAAAAAATCCGTAATCCATGTTTAAGACCAAGACAATTGAGTCCAATTTACATATAAATTTGAGTTCTGCAGTTTCTCTTTGAAGCTGTGACTTGTTATTCATCAACAGGAACTACAAATTTTTTTCTCATTACAACAGGTGATTTCAAAGCATCTGACGAAAAGGAATTTTCTCCCACGAAAGCTCATGCGATAAATAAATCTGTTAGTGTTTAAAAGTACCACAGGACTCTGTTTGTTTCTCTGCAATAGACTAACATGGCTACCCATTTGGATCTTGACTACGTGTGAGAATGTAGCTTTCCATGAGCCAGGCTCACGTTGGGAGGCCTCCATCCTGCAACCTCATTAACCCTCGGCCATAACCTCACGCTTCTGCGACACTGCTTCCTTCAGCAGTGGAGCGATCTCTGGAAATCTATCCCCCTTTGCCTGGCAGAGGCATGCTATGCTATTGCAAGAAGCCGCCGAATGGAACTATACATTGCCTTGTCCCCAGACTTCAAAGTGTCTGAGACTCTGACAAAGTGGGATTTTCTCCCAAGAAAGCTCATGTGATAAATAAATGTGTTAGTCTTTACAAGTGCCACAGGACTCCTTGTTTATTTTGCTGACCTAGATTAACAGGGCTACCCCTTTGGAACTTGCCCCCAGACTGCTGCTGCTGCACAGATCCTACGAGTACTGGCTGTAAGGGCTGGTCACAGCCTCTGCAATGAGGCCATTAGCTCAGCTGATCCACTGTAATCTACAATGGATGGGAATCTACAAGTCCAGCACTGTCCAGTGCCAGTTCCATTTGACAGAGCAGAGCCGGGAGTTTTGAAATGACTCACAAGCCTCCTGAACCCCCAGGGACAACCAGGGTTGCAAGGTGCACAGAGGGATCGCCACAAAAGCTCTGCCAATCACAGCCCTCCCTGAGAGGCTGCTGCCACGACAAAGCAAAACAAGCAATCTAATCCTGCAACTATTTCCTTCTCCAAAGGGGGAGGAGGCTGGGGGTGTGTCTGCTTCTCCTTGCATTCAGGTAGATTCCAATCAACATCCTTGTACAGCTGTGGCACCAGAAGGAACCAGGAAGTGGAGGAGGCCAGGGAGAAAGCGCAGGTCGCTGCAGAGCGGAGGGCTGCAGGAGAAGAAGAGGGCCCCAGGGTAAATACTCCCACCAGGAAGCTGTCCTTTCCTAGGGGGTTATCTACCTCTCCCTGTGTGTGTATGCTCAGTCAGATAGCCAGGGCTGAGTTCTGGGTTTGTCTCTTATTTATAACCGAAGTTACTTCCTCATTCTGTGAACTCTCCACACACCAGAAGTCAGCTCACGCCACCCACTCTGGGGTTGAAGATCCTTGGTGTAAGAGCCAGGGCAAGCCAAGAGGCCACGGTGTCGTGCGCAGGGACGAGTCAAGGCTGGTATGAGGGCGGCCGTGGAGAGGGCTGGGGGTGCAGCTGGGGCTGATAAAGGAAAATCCTGATACTGCAAAGGAAAGGAAATGATTGAACCTCTTCTAGGGCATTGTCTCTGTGGGAGAGATTGCAGAGCCTGGTGGTGAGGAAGTGCCTGGGGGACCCATGCTGGTGTGGTAGGATTGCGGGGCGCACCATAGCTGGAGAGCACGCTGTCCCTGGGGAGTTATGGACCCCATGCAGATCTCGCAGCTCCATAGAGGTTCTGCTGGCGTTGCTGAGAGTGCACAGGCCCTCTGGGTCTTGGCTCAGGCGGGCAGGGGCCACTTCTGAAAATGTAGCAGGGTGTCAAGCAGGGTGCCCAAAAGTGGAGCCACTCGGATCCTCCTGGTCTGTCCTCCCACCCCCATCTCAGGGCCTTCTGCTGCACTCCGCTTCCTGCAATGTTGCAAGGCCTCACAGCAGCGGCTGTGGCCAGCTGGTCATCCTGTGGCCAGGCTCGAAGCAGGTCCCCTCTGGGGGGGACATGGCCGGTTAGGGAACCAGTGCTCTTTTGGCAGGCTAGTCTCCCTGACCTCTAGTCTCCCCAGGAGCAAGAGCAGGATGGGAGGTTTCCCTGAAAAGCAGGAACAGGGCTTCAGGCTCCTTCCCCATCTGGCAGTGCGGGGCAGGCTCCAGAGGGGAGAGAGCTGGGTGACAGTGCCTGCAGGTCTCCCAGCTGCAGCAGGTTGAGGCCATTCCAAGCTGGAAGAGCTCCGTGGGGCATCCCTTACGCACTGCCAGTGATGCTGGCTAGAGACAAAGAAGGGGCGAGCCTCTGCGGTCACCACAGTGATGCGGCTCAGCCTGAGCAGCAGCTGTGTGGTCTCAGCCTCCCAGAGGGCTGGAAATACTGCTAAGCAAGGCTGGTCTGGCATCTTTGCATGGGCCTGAGACCCAACTACTCCCTGCCTCCAGACATGGCTCTGGGAGACTGCCCCAAATGGTGTGTGTATCTTTAGCTTCCCCCAATCCTCCTTGCTCAGCTGTCGGCTGCAGAAGTGGAGTCCAGCTGCTGTTTCTGTTCTGTCATCACAGTCAGCCCCGTTTTCAAGGATCTTCCCAAGGAAAAAGGGCTAGAGAGTGAATTATTTGCACCAGAAACTGAGATTTTCCTTCATAGAACCAAAGGCTGGTGGGTGGATTTTTTTGTAGGCAGGGATGCCTCCCCAAAATCTTTCCCATAGCTCCTGCAAAATCTTCCCCCACCTCCTGGGAAAGCATTGGGCACAGCCTGCGAAAGTACCTTTCCTTGCTCTCTCTGTGCCTGCAGCTTGCTGCAGAGGCAATAGCAAAGCTGCGAGCCTCACAGTACTTTAGGTCTTGAAAAAACCAAACATTCAGTAGGTGGATGCAACAAGGCAAACTCCTTTGCTTTGATATTTGAAAAAGGCAGGAGCAAGCTATCTGTGACACCAATAGACACAGACAATAGCAGCCCATTGGTCTAACTTAGGTAGTAAGTATCCTCACAGACAGCCCAGCTTTGGAAGTTTCAGGTTACCAGTTAGGTCTACAGAAGCTGGGACAAATACTGTGAATGGGTATTTTTGCCAAATCCAGGGTTGCACTTTCCTAGGACCTGCTTTTTCCCTTCTGAGGAGTTGTTATTCCTTTGATATAATGCCTCCTCCCCTCATCAAGTAGACAGCTATGTCACTGTGTATATGCACCTAAATATTTATATAGGATAGGAAGCAATCCAGTTATTTTGAATTGGTGTAAACTGCTTGGTGTAAGCCTGTAGATACCTGTGGTATAATATAGAAAGGCTCTATATGCTTAAAAAGTTGCAGGGAATGAATCTGGTTTACAGCATTTATTTTTGTCCAGAAATAATTGTGATTTACAGTCTCAATAGAAACTGAGCAGTATATCAGTGATTGTGTAGGTATACATTGTCCCCATGTATTTCACATAGTTCAAATGGGGACAGAAAAACAAAGCTGCCCTCCTTTCCATGGAGAAATGCGTAACAAAGACAATGCAAATTGAGCTCCCCTCATCCATTTCCTGGAAAGGAGGGACTGAGTCAACAAGTGGGTGGGGGCGGGGTGGTGATGGTGGTGAAGAAAGAAGTACATACACTTAGAACTGTGCTGGACAGTAAGTGCTGAGTGCGGGGGGATGCAGGAGGTGCAGAGGGTGAAGGGGCACTGTGGGATAGTGCATGGGGTGGGGCCTGGGTTCCATGGAGCTGCCTTCTCCACAAAGGGAAGCTCCAAAATCCGCCCATGCTAGGCCTGCTAACGGGCTCATGCAGCCCCTCTACGTGCATCAAGGATATGGGCATACAGAGAGAGTGGCCACTTCCCCTGTGCTGAAATGCAGCCACCTCTGGCGTGGAGCTCTGGAGCTCTCCCATGGCAGCACCATTCAAGAGTGTTACAAGGGGAAGCAAGTGCTACCCAGCAGGTTTTCAGCAGGGAGGATATAACCACACATGTTGGACATCGGCTGGGCACACCCCAGTTTGTACTCTGACCCTCACAGCAGCTAGGTAATGCCAGAAATAGTTTCACTTGGAGCAGGCATTATGTTTTTGTCAGCCGCTGCACATGATCCTGAATGCACTTTGTTCTGGGTATATTTCTGGTGCCTTCAAACACACAGGCCACAACTGGCCTTCCAGGTATGTCCATGGGGCATAGTCCAGATTCATTCAGCTTTCATTTATATATGTATAAAAGATATTCTAGCCCTTCTGGTTGTAAAGTTTGCCCTGCAGACATGAGGCAGTGGTGAACTGATGAAGTACTGTCTTCCTGAGTCTGCAGGCAGCCTGAAGCAGGGGTGTGTGTTTTGTCATCAGCAGGCATGGTGTTGGCTCTGAAGCCTTTAAATGTCAGCATTTGCTATTTCATTGATGATCACTATCACAGCTAGAAAAGAGGAAAAAGTAGGAGGGAATTGGCTGTTACTGCTGGAAAAGGAATGCAGAGGAGGAGAGACACAAAGACAGGGAACCAGGAGAGGGAAAGAAAGAAGGGAAGAGAAACAATGGGCAGAAATAAGTGGTCCTCGTGGTGGCCCTATTTCCCCACTGAGTGATGGGTAGTTTAGTTATTACCAGCCTGCGCTCTGTGTACCCCTCTCTGTTAATGGTTAGTGCTTTGCAGTGGATTGAGGGATGGCATGGAGTCCTAGACAATCCTGAACTCGGGGTGCCAAAAGCCTGAGACATTCCCCAGTTCCTGCTGTAATCTGTTACATGTTAACGCTTTCAAAGGGGGGGCCATGTTAGTCTAGTTCAGCAAAACAAACAAGGAGTCCTGTGGCACTTCTGAAGACTAACACATTTATTTATCGCATGAGCTTTTGTGGGAGAAAATCCCACTAGGTCAGACTCTTGAAGTGGGATCTCTCCCACAAAAGCTCATGCGATTAATACATTTGTTAATCTTTACAAGTGCCACCGGCCTCCTTGTTTGTTGTTAACCCTTTGTGTCCACCTGGCACTTTCACCTTGAGCACTGGCTACCCCCCGGAGCCTGGGTCAGGCTCTCCTCTCCGCACTTGGGGACTGGACCTCCACTAGCAGAACACAACGGGGCAGCCTTAGAGCTAGCCCCTTCCTGCACTGGAGCAGTAGGATCAGTGGCCTGTGGGGTGGGGAACAAACCTAACCCCAGGCAGACATATTGTACACAACACCCATGTCCCTCTGTGTCAAAAGGGAACCAGCAGACAACATAGGTAAAGGCCAGCGCAGCCCAAGCTAGAGACAAGGTGATCGGATCTCTGGTAATGATATTCCAACACAGGGGAAGCCATTCAGTTGGGGATTAAGTGGTTGTTAGCAGCGCCAACCCTCCCTCTCTCTTTGTAGATCAGATCCGTGGGGAAACGCTGATAGGAGCCAAAAATGGGATCTGAAGGCCAAGACTTGAGAGAGGAGTTGAGCAATCAGGTCAATGATGCCCTTAGCAGACTGGCGACCAAACAGATGTTCCAGTCAGAATGGGACATTGCTGCCTTCGCCATCTTCTTCATCTTCATTGGTAAGTGTGGGGCTAAACAATGGCCCAGAGGCTGCTCTTTATTCCCAGACAGGGGTAGTCTGCTTGTGTGCTACAGGCTCAGCACCACCATCCGTGCGGCGGTTGTAGGGCTGTGCTGAACTCCCCTGTTGACACTTGGCACAAACAGCTGGAATTGCTGTAAAAGGCACCTCCAGTGAATTCTGGATTTGAGGCAAAGACTGTCAGTAATAAAGGTACAGCACCCAGCACATCAGGAAGGGCCGCAGAGGTTACCACCATACAAACAGTAAACTAATTAATCGATTTTAAGGCCAGACAGAACCAAACCATTCGATCATCCAGTCTGACCTCCTGTAGATCACAGGCCAGAGAACTTTACTTCTGTTTGAGTCAGATAGATCTTTCGAAAGACACCTAACCTTGGTTTAAAGATTTCACATTCACCACATCCCTGGGTAAGTTGTTCCCTTCCACTGGTTCTTCACGTCACTCTTCCGGTTGAAAATCTGAACCTTCTTTCTAGTCTGACTTTGTCTCAAATTAGCTTCCAGCTATTGGGCTGCCCTCTGCCTACCTCCACTGCGTGTGGAGATCCAGCCAGCAGCCTGATTTAGAACATGCTGTGTGCTGGGGAGTAGACAGGAGCGAACCAGGTTTTAAAGCACTGCCTACCCTGTGCTGCTGTAACTCCTGGTGGGAGTTTGCACACCTCCCCTCTCTAGCAATGCACAGCGGCTCTAACCGTATGTGGGGCTCACCATTGCCCATGGCACGCTGCCAGCTGGGGAGCAAGCGAGGGACAGAGAGCGGACAACACAAGGCGGCATTCTGTCGGCATTCGTGTGCATCCTCGCAGTACTGCATCAGTCCAGGAGGGCACCTGCAATGGGTGCATGTGTCTGCTCCTGCCAGAGGCTTGGAGAGGGATGATGGACTCTCTAGTGGGTGCAGTCGCTGCTGGTGCCCTGACAGATGTGCTAGCAGCACAGGGAGAGACCTTAAATTGACAGGATTGCTTGATTCTCCCCCAGGAACTGTGCTCTTGCTGGTTCTCTTGGCTCTAATCCGTTGCTGTTGCTGCTGCTGTGACTGCGACTCCCATGGATCACACAAGAAGGTAAAAAAAAGTTTGTCTCTAGCTGAGGCTGACCCACGCCTGGCCTTGGGGGGCAGGAATTCTGCAGCCAGGAGCCAGCTATCCCCCAGCTTACTGTAGAAAGGCAGGTGGGCTACACCCCTCACAAGTCTCTTCAGCTCTCCTGGATTTAAAATGTTGCATGTTCAATTAACCTCCCGCACAACAAGTCTGGGGAAGAGCTGTTCCCCCCATGGTTAAAACACAGCTCAGTCCTGAGGCACAGACAGGATCGAGTCATGCTACAGACTGGGAGTGTGCCAGGTATCAATGGCTCGGGCCCATCTGTGACAGGATTGTGCGACGTGGTTGATTTGGCTTGTAAAGGGGCTCATGGATGTTCTCCATACTTCAGCTGGGCAAAAGCCCCATGTAATCACAGCAGTTGTTAGCACGGGTCATGCAGAATCCCCTGGCTGGGGTAGAAAGAAATTTCCTTCTATGATCTGCACTTTTTCCACTGTAGTGTGGGCAGAAGGGACACAGTGTGTCTTGTGCTTCAAGGGTAGATGTGGGATGCAAGTTGCGTGGTCTCTGTGGCTCAGTTCCCACCTGCAAAATGGACATACTTCCCTGCCCCCCAGGAGAATTGTAATGTATTAAGTAAGGGCTAGGAGGTGGGGCCACAAATGCCTGAGCAGTGCCACCTCCCATTAAACATTTCTCAGACAAGAAATCCCTGTTGGTGAGGATCAGAGTGTCTAGACCCAAGCAAGCAAAACTGTGCTATAAAGCCATTTTAGTGTGGGCAGAGCCTTGGAGATAAACACTGCTCCCATCATTTAATAATTAGCACACAGTGAAATGCATTTAGTCATCCTAGAATGTAGACATGGTCTTCCTCTTCATTTTTTTTTCTTTTTAAACACAATTAGGTCCCCAGAAAGAAAGTGGGCATTGATAACCCTGCCATGGAGCCATAGTCCTGCCTCCTCCTTTTGATGGACAGATCATGGAGCCAATGGGACAAAGACTCTTCTTTGCTAGCTTCTTTCTGCTACACAGCAATCAACTGCAGATCTGACTCTCCATTAATCTTGAGCATAGTCCTGCTAGGCTTGGCGGGCCTCATCTTCACACAGCTGCACCACAGCGGCTCCAGCACTTAGTACAAAGGCTGAGGATTAAAAGGAATTCCTACAGCACTGAATAAGGAGAGTATTTACAGCAACCCTGCGTTGTACAGTTAGAGCCCTTGGTCCATCAGTCTGCAGGGCAGAAGTTGCTCATGAGCCCAGGATCAGCAGAGGAAGTCTGCCCCCTTGTGTAGAATACTGTATGTTGCAGGGATTTTACACTTTCCAAGGCCACTTCTGCTATCGAGGTCTATGTCTACACTGGCAAGTTAGTTCTAATTAAGGAGGCTTAATTCGAACTAACTAAAGCCATGGCTACACTAGGCTTTAGTTAGTTTGAATTAAGGGCTTCCTTAATTCGAACTAAGAAGTTTGAATAGCGTATTCGAACTAAGGGGTTAATTCGAACTAACTAGTTCGAATTAACCAATGTGGCCATGTTAATTCGAACTAATTTCTTAGTTTGATTTAACCAGCCATTGAAATGAATGGGGATTGCTAATTTGAACTAAGGAAGTGCTTGCTTAGTTCGAACTAACGTGCCAGTGTGGCCATGCTAGTTCGAATTAAGTTAATTCAAACTAACTAAAATTAGTTCGAATTAGTTAGTTTGAACTAACTAATTCAAACTAATTTTAGCAAGTGTAGACATAGCGAAGGATCTTAGGTGGATGGGCCATTCTGCCAGTCCTGAAAGACAGACAGCTCCTGTGTATGTAGTAACCAATTAAAACAATGCTCCCACATTCTTCCAGGTCCCTGAAAACATCCCTTGATTTGTCCCTGGCTGGCATTCATCTTAGGACACTCCCAGGGTCTGGAAAGGAACACGTCCCAAACCAGAACTAATTGCAAGGGAAGCAACATCCCGAGCACACATCCCTGCTTAGTTGGAGACAGCGGAGGTGAATGTCTCGGCAGCACTTTCCTAAAGAGCTCCCATTCACACAGACACTGGGGGCCTTTGGCAGCAGCCCAGGGGTTAAATTGATACCTGCAGTGTCCCTGATTTCCAAGGGAACTGTCCATGTTACCAGTAGCACATGTGTGAAGGAGAACGGGGGTAGCAAGCCTTGTACACTGCTTGCAGCTGTCTCCAGCAAGGCCAACAGATCTCTGGAAAACACCCTTATGCCAGGCTGGTGCCAGCACAGGACAGATGTTTCTAGAGTGGTGAGGCTGGATCCCCAGGCAGGGGTGCTGGGCTCCAGGTCAGAGGGCTCAGAAAAGCCCCAAGAGTCATTTCTTTCCTGCTTAGCTGGTTTTTGCTATAACTCCATGGAGGTCGTGCATCATCCTAAACCAGTGGTCTGGGGCTTCCTGCTGTGTCCTAAGGAGCCACAAGCCCTCAGCCAGCGAGCCTGCTCAAGTCTGAGACCCTACCACAAACACTGCTTTCTTCAGGGGCTAGGGGCCGAGTTCGGCCAACACACTCCCGTATTCGTTTGGGGAGATGTACCTCAGGGCTGGGTCAAGTCAACCTCTCCTGCCAGTGTGAGAAACTGACTCCACCAGTCAGGCTTAGCTTCCAGCAGGCCAAGGTAAATAAAAATGTAATTCTGGCAGTGGCCTGGAAGATAAGAAAGATGAGGTGGCCTGAACGCTTCAGGTCCAAACAAAGGGCCCTTCAATCCACAGCCTTTGCTGCCCACACACCTGTTCCTCTCCGGCCCTGGGAACATTCTGAGCATGTCATTAGTAAAGAGGCCTGACTTGGCCCTTGGACTAAGTTTAGACAGGCGCTCTCCTGGCACTGCAAAGGGAACCCAGAGTCACACAGCAAACACCCTGCTCTGGTGGTAGAGCTGCTTCTGAAGCCTACATGAGGCCCTTTCAATGAGCAGTGTTCAGAGCTTAGTGAATTTCAAAGGAACCTCTTCCTATTCATTCTGCACCTGTTCTCCCTCACACAGTATAGTCTTTCTACACCCATACCGTCCTGTGAACATCCCCTGCAGAACCTTATTCCCCAGGGAGTATGGCTAGCAAAGCACACTATGGTTTCAGCTTTCCCCAGTCTCCTTTCACATTCTTTGGCATGGAGGTGGGTGGCACATACAGGAGAAGAAAGGCCTCTTCTCTTTTTCGGCTCGATTGTGTGCTCAGGAGGACCATTGAATGCAGTGGAAGCAGACTCAGACCTCCAGATTTGCTCTCAAGCCTGGCAAGGAGCAGAATGTGTTGGGGACACAAGAGACCCCTGGGTTGGAATATTTATCAGTTTCCGCAGCTGTTCTGTCCACTCCCACTGCCTGGTGCTTTATAACCCCTTGCTTTGTGTGATTATTAGAGTCAAGCAGAGAGAGAATCACACCCTTCCCATTTGTCAGCTACTCCTATGCTTGTGACCGCCTTCACCCACCCAACTCTCAGTTCATACATTGACCAGTAGGTCACAGGGTGTTGGGTTCAGTTCCGTTCAGATTCCAAGAACTCTTATGCGTATTCGTGCATGATCTGAGCCCCTGCCTTAAACAAACTAGGCTATATGGATATAAAACTGTCTAATTTAATCTAAATCCAGGAAGAAATCCTCATGACCATAAATAAAAAGCACATGATAGCAATGAGCTGTTCCTGTATTTGAACTCCTCAGATGTTGTGAGCGTGTATGAATGTATCCACATAAAGTGGGGCATGCAGTTGGCTTGCAGTCTGTCTCTCTGCTGAGTCTGAGATGCACACGATATATGCATCAAATAAACACCTGTCTCTGCTTTAGTTTACAGTCATAGTGCTGCTCTGTATACTTCTACTCGTCACACTGTGTCCCCGGTGCCTGATTCTAGTGCCAGCTAGAATACACGGGTCGAGCTTTCTCAGATAAGTGCTTTCCCCCACTATTTTTGACTGCCCTAGCACCCTGAGAAAGGTAGCAGCTTGTTCAGTGCCCATGGAAACCACATCCTTGTGTTTCCACCCAGCAAGGACACAGCTACTACAACTATAATATTGAGAGCTATCTAGCAGTGAACCAGAATTGCAACTCACCCTAGGGCCAAGACCTCGACCACCTCCCTGCATAGACACAGAGGAAGAACTGGAGGTGTCCTAGCAGGAGAAAGAATGAGCTCACAGGGCGGGGGTACTGATGGAATGTGTTTTACAGGTGACAGCCTCCTGCATGGGGTTGATAATTGGGTAAGAGAAACACAGATAGGAGAGGGCAACTTGTATTTAATCATGTAACTGGGTTCTTTAATCACATGCTCTGCCTGACAGGAAACTCAAAAGATCACCACCAAAGGCCTGAACCAATAGGCATTCATCTACTCAGCTGTTCTCCTTGCACTTGTGACAGGATAGGAGGGGATGATTTCCTAGTCTGCCAGAGGGCTTGGTGTATTTAGCAACCAGAAAAGTTCCAATATTTCCTCAGGGTTTACACAGATTTGTGCATGATCACAACTGGACAGTTTTGAGCAGGCATACACAAGCCAACACAGAAAAACAACATTTTGTAGGCAATTGGGCCCTCAGTAACACTTTCAGCTACAGTTTCAGTTTAAGCTGAAGATGAGGAGGTAGAAGATTGTGCCTATTTAGCCCCACTGTGCCAGCTGGTGAGAGATACATAGTCTCTCTCAAGCCAAAGAATGCTGGAGACCATCAAGGGTCTTGTGAGAAGTGTCACATTATACAGTATTCTCCATTTAGACAGTGCTATAGCTCAAGCCATGTTACAGACCATCACTAGTCCACAGACCCAGACTGTAGTGCAGGTAACCACTTGCTGTCATGGTTCTCCTAATACACCTCAGCTAGAGCGACCTGGTCTGTAGAGAACATTAGGATGGCTATTTCCCAGAGCCTGTGTTGCCAGAACTGAAGGAAACCATTTCCACCAACAGGAAATAACATATCCTTGACTGCGTGCTAATGGGAATAACTTCCCTGACAAGCTGGGAGCCAACAGCTGGGTTTGTTAGCATTTAACAACCACTATTAGACCACAGGCAGTTGTCTGAATCCAAAGGAAAGTTACCCACCCACAGAGAATTAAAGATCAGGGATCTTCAAAATATGGGGCAAAAACTCCATTAACTGTACAAATCCTTTACTGTCATTTGAGCAGCAGTTACCTGTCAGAAATGGTGCCCGTCTAGTTCTCAGCAGAGAAAGCAGGCCGGTAACAGATGCGTGGAGCAGGGTGCTGGTAATGCATAGTCAAAAGCACTGCTGGTCATAAAGGTTATTGATGGGAACCTGAAATGAGTGTGGTTTTGCATGTCATTTCTATGGCTGCATGGACGCTTAGCAAATCTTTGCTGAAGTGTTCCCCTTCACCCACACATTATCTGAAGAATGAAATCCTCCAGCTTTCATCACCCAGTAATAAGCCATTATTGATTTACCTAACATGACACTCACTGTAGGCAAGAGAGAAAGCAATGTCTACACCCCTCACTGTTCTGGAAGCATGTATTCATCAGGTGTGAAGGAAGAACAAAGTTGGCCTTTGATTCCTCAGACAAGGTGGCTGGGGTGCTTCTGGAGTTGTGGTTACTGTCTTCGCCTTAGGTTCTGGGGAGCCTCACAACAGGATGGTACGAAAGACTTCTGCACCCCACAGAGGCGGCCTGCAGAGCTCTCAGTCCAGCACAGACAGATAATTCAGCTTCCCTCCCCCAAGAACAGATGACCATGGATGTCACTTTCCGTTTCCCCAAGAAGGATCACTGTTACGAGTCACACACTGCCATGGGATTTCAGGCTCACCTCTGTACCTGCTCTCGTTTCATCTGCACTGCACCCCACCTCCCCCTTTGCTCCACCCAGTGCTTTTTTTTCAAAAAAATATATATAGGTGCCAGTACTCAGCCAATAGGAGCAGTGGGGGGGAGAAGGGGGAGAAGGGAGGCAGTGGTCACCAAGGGAAAGGAAACCTGCTCCTTTCCCCTGCTGACCCTGCCCCGGCCCCCATCTGGGCAGCAGGGTACAAGACCCACCACCACTGCTGCCCCCCAGAGTCTCTCCAAACCCCTCACTCCACCACTGCTGGTCCCCAGTGGCCTTCCCAGGCCCCATCCATCAGCTCTCCAACTCCCCCTGCCTCTTCCCCACCGCCTCCCCAACCCTCCCTCGCCCCTCACCTGTCCAGAGCTGCACAGGTGGCCAGAGTTGCTCCCTGGCCAGGCTGCTCCCACCCTGAGCCATGCGTCTAAGCATGCTCATTGGGGGAGAGATTTGAAAAGGCTCCAGCCTGGCCACAGCACCCAGGCATCTGCAGGCCAGATTCCAACCCTTAGCAGGCTGGATTCTGGCCAGTGGGCCACAGGTTGGACAAGTCTGGGAGCACGCCGCTCTCATCCCTTGCCAGCCCCGCTGCCCAGCTGGGGGCTGCCGGAGTCAGCAGGGAAAAGGATACCCCATTCCTTTCCTCTGCTGACCCTGGCCCCTAGCTGGGCAGTTGGGCCAACCGGGGAAAGAGAGGTGCTGCTATGCGGTACTGGTGCGTACCGGTACACAAAAGCCCTGGCTCCACCCAACCCTCCCTTAGCTGTTACTCTGCAGTGCTCTACTCCCTACACCCCTGCCCACCTCAGCAGCCAGCTAGGCTATTCTAGCTGAGTCAGACTAAGCCCCCCTAGGAGGTATCTTGGCTTAGAGAGTTAGGAAATCATGGACACTTGAGACTATTAATTCTGAGGAGCTTCCTAGCACTGAACAATGCCTGTAACAGCCACACAGCAGTACTTAGTCGGAAGAACTTTATTTCACACATATTGATTGGTTAGGGGAGTGATTCATATTCCATAGCATCAATAAGTTAGGCAGGTAACAACAACCATCTTTCCACAGGAACAACTCAGTCTTATCAACAGATCTGTGTTTAGTGTCACCCTGTCGTAGATCATAGAGACTGTACAACACAAGGCCTGGCACAGATGGCAGACAGAGGCTCTGCCCATCCATGTGCTAGGGAGAGGTTTATGTGCAAATGGTGAGCAGGAAATACATTCTAACAAACAGAAATGACTGGCTCACCTGTGGCTCAGAAACAAGGAGTAACAACACAGTCACATTGGTGCCAGGGAGAAGGAAGCAACAGCTGCAGATAAGAACATCTGAAAATATATTCCAAGAAACATCTGGGCAGATGCTGGAGAGGGTGTGTGACAGGAAGGAATGAGTCTTGGTGTCATTCAAAAACCCTGCTGGACCATTCTAGGTCACTGCATGGTATTTCAATGCATGAGACAGCATCCCCTTGATCCATGAAATGCTGCATGTTGACAAGCATTCTGCATTTCCAAATTAGTGTTTGTCTGTCCCTGTCCCTCACTAGCTCTGCTCATGGTCCAGCAATCCTGATATGTGCAAATTAGATTAGCTTTACTGGCTCATGGTCTTCCCCTCACCACAACTCCTTGTACATGGACCACGTAACCTCATTATGGGTTTGAAAGGTGCAAATAACATTCTATACATGAATATGCAAACATAGGCAAGCTCACGGTCCACATCACAGCACTGCTAGAGGTCGGCTAAGTGCTGCCATGTGTTAAACCCTGAAATACATACAGCTCCTACAGGTGATGTTTCTGGAGAGCACTGATCCTGCTCTATGGCAGGACACAGGCCAGCACGACATGGCACTCCTCAGGTTTAGACACAGCTGGTACACAGGGGTTTCCTCCTAAGAGAAGCAGGGCAGTAGTAGTCAGGGCTGCTAGGGTCCAACTCTCCTGGAACAATTAGTATAGCCTGTAGTTCCAATAACTGGAAAACACAGAGATCTGGAAAACAAGGGATAAAGCAGTTAAGAGCCTTGGAGTTGCTAGATCCTTGTTAAATAGTCTCACATTTAAGATGCTTCTTTCCATTAAAGGGACAGTTCTCTTCCTCAGAGGCCCCCTCCTCCTACCCTGCCTCACAGCCGACCCTCACGTACCTCTAGCGGTGGAGAGAGAAGCTGGAAGGAGGCCATGATTTCTTAGATCAGTAATTCTCCAAGTCTTTCTCCACCCACACCCCACCCAAATTCCAGCTCCATTTTCTTTTCCATCCCTACCTTTAACTGAGAACAATGGCTGCTCTAGTTCTAGGGACAGGACAATGCACCTCCTCAAACAAACACAATTTGTGTCAGTCAGTGGGATTTCTGGAGATTGACTATCCCTTCATACCCCCTAGGGCACACACAGCCCACGAGCAGAGGACTATGCTTGAATCCTATGGACAAAATGTGTGCATCTCAGCACTGAGACGGCACTACCAATAATCTACTGGCTCCTGATGGCTTTATACTGATCCTGCAAGAGCATTTTAGCCCTGGGAATGTGATGGGTGTATCCTCTTTCCAAGTTCAAGAGCAGTTGCAATGGCTCTTCATTATTTTTTACATTTGTCTACAGAGCCATAGTTGTGCATGCTGTTTTACAGAGAAAGAGGGTCTATGCACCAGGTATCACATAATGTGCAGCAGATAACACCAAATCACCACGCTCTTACATAGTGCTTCTCAGCCAAAGAGCTCAGAGCACTCTGCAGGGGACGGTAAATATTATCCCCATTTTAAAGATAGGGAAAGTGAAGCAATGTGATGAGGTGATTTGCACAAGATCACACACCAGACCAGTGGCAGAGCTGACAACACATCTCAGATCCTCTCGAATCCTAGTCTGAAGTCCTACCCACAGGACCATATTGCCTCTCTGGGGGATCTGAACCTCTGGCTCCTTGCCTTGATTTCTCAGAGCACGGCCATCTCCTGAGCAAAGGAATACACGTCTCTGAAACAGCATAACCAGTCCCTTGCATGCTCTTGTGAATGAGTACCCCTTTCCACTTCTGGCAACCCCTCTAGATGAATTACACAGCATACGCAATCCACCACAGTGCCTTCAAGTGTCTTTATTGCAGTTTTTCTATTTGTGATCTGGGTACAACACAAAGATAGCAGCAGCTAAAGGGAGCTCCCTTCCTGCTCCTTTGCCCAGCTGGTCTTCTCCCTGGGATTCATCTGGTAAGCCAGTCACCTCATCAGGTTCTCCACAAGTACAAGTGTTCCTTCTAAACCCACTCCTATTCTAACCACACCTGCAGGTTCACACTCCCCAGGCTGCTGGATGCCAAAGGCGGTCTCTGCAGCTGCTCAGAGCACCCGTCACAGCCCTTTTCTTCTAAAACTATCCCAGCTATTCAGAATTTTAACTAGCCTCCCGCTGCACAGCACCAACAGTTTGTCAGCTCCATAGCAACAGGTTCCATTATTCCCTGAACATCCTGTGCCACAGATACATAAAACCAAGTTGTCGTGTATACTGATCTCTGTGCCAAGCATTCATGGTCAAATCCATTCTAGCTGAGGAGAGCACTCAGGTCATCCACTTTAACAGATCTGAAACCCTTTTGAAGCAAAGGGAGTCCCCTGCTAACAGACCTCTTACCTTGTCCTTGAGCTGCTGGCAGAGTTGCAGAGAAACTGTGAAGAAGACAAGGGCATCATTTAGCCAAGGTACCACACACTCCACTTTATGGACATGGCTGACTTCATATCTTTGGCTGCCACACTCGCTGCGGAGAGAACACACCACAGCTTCTCACTGACCATGCTCCATGGATTCTGATGTATCAAGGGGATAAACTAGCTAAGTGAGAGGTCACTGTCTATCCAGCACTACAGGGGGAACAGTGCCAGTAACCAACATTGCTTAGACCAGGGGTCGGCAACCTTTGCTGGCCCTCATGCCAGCCCCAACCATCGCACCCTCAGCAGGTGCCGGGGGCTGGGTCAAAAGGTGTTGGGGGCAGGCCCAGGGACTCCTCTCTACTGGCCCTGTCCATGCATGCAGAGTTCCTGTCCCCTGCTGGCCATGCTCCCCAGCAGGGGTGGGGGCAGGAGGCAGGGCCAGTAGGGGACAGAAGCCTTGCGTGCTGCAGCTCCTTTTCCCTGCTGGCCCTGTCCCCAGGAGTGTCACGCATGGCTCTTGCAGTCCCAGGCCCTGCTGGGGGGCGGGGACAGCAGAGGGAGCAGCAGCGGCGCCATGTGCTGCTCCAAATGGACGCACATGCCAGGTTTGGCACACGTGCCAGGGGTTGCTGACCCCTGGCTTAGACTGATCTCTTCCTGATGGAGGGGCTGAGCCTCACTCCGGGTGCAGTCAGTTCTGGTGGGGGTGTCACTCATACTGGACTGTAAATAACAGGTGCATTTAGTGCTCACGAGAGCTAAGTTAGTTAGCAGACATGTTACACAGCTTCCTCTCCACAGCTCTGCCAAAGCACCTTCCTCAACAGTCCAGACCTATATTAAGCCATACAGGTGGCAGACTGGGCAGCTGCCTACAGTGGATAGGCTTCATCCAGCAGACATTTAACTCCATTTTAACTGTAGTCAAACTAAGCTGAACCCAAGCCTCTCAATGCACGTAGCTTACTGCACTACCCATTTCATAGCTTAAGTGAACTGTGAATTCCAGTTACAAAGCTGCCACCCCCGAGCAGCAGCATGAATCACTTAGAACTCTTTCCATCCCTCCCCCTCTTATAAAAGAAGCCATCAGAATTTCTACCGGCAGCACATGGTTAAACCAGACACCTGTCCAACATGCAGAACAGGAAAGTGTTTCGGCCCATCTTAGACAAGGTGCAGGGTGTCATCCATAGGCTAAGCAGGGCATGTGCAGGGACAGAAGCACAATGAAACGAAACACTGATTGAAGTGGTGGGAGGTTAATACTCTCTTTTGTGACAGGTCTGAACTCCCTGCCAGCCCCTTCCTCTCTTAAGTGAGACTGTATTTTGAACAGCCACATTTCTCAGTACCGAGTCATTAAAGGGATCTTGCTATTGCTCTAGCTGCTGAAAGCAGCTGACACTCAGCAGGTACCGCCTCAATGGCTCCACCTAAGGGCCTGTCTACACTTACTCTACTGCAGTGGTGCTGCTGTAGCACTTAGTGAAGATGTTACCCATGTCGATAGGAGAGCTTCTCCCATCGGTGTCCTGAGAGGCAGACGCGATGTCAACAGAAGAAGCCCTCCCATCGACACAGCACTATCTACACCAGGGTTAGGCTGGTGTAACTATGTTGCTACAGGGTGTGAATTTTCTGTTATAACGATGTAAGTCAATAGTGTAGACCCAACCTAACAGATACTCTCCTTGGCCAAAAGTTCAAAGCTTTTCCTAAGCTGGGCTAATGCCAGTGACTAAGTTCTGGCCATGAGTCAGGGTGGGACATTACCCTCTACTACATATGCTAGATAACCTTCTGAAGACAGTACTTACAACATGGCCCCAGGGTTATGCAGAATAGACCCTCCGGTAGGCCTGAAGTTCTACACAAAGGATACAAGAGAGAAATTAAGTCACTTGAAATCTGTCATAAGGAAAAAATATAATCAAATGATCTGTCAGGATGTACTGACAAAGTGCAGCTTGGACTCTGACTTTTACTGCTATATACAGGGAGACGGTTGCTTGGTATCAAGAAACATGGGCAGATGCATGCATAAGAGTTCAGAATGAGCAATGATCAGTGCCAAAGAGCCTCTAGCCTCTGATCCCTCACTGCCCCTTAGGAGGACATGAATTCAGCAAGTCTGTGGTGTCCAGTTTGGCCCACAATTTAAGTTGTAGCTAAACTGGCTCATATTTAAGACCCAGGAAAATAGTTCCAGATGTGGTTTTTATTTTTTGAAAACTAAATCCACTGCCATGTGTGGTTTGCATCCCAAAACACTGCAACACTGGCAATATGAGAGTGAAACTCACTAGAAACTGCTTACAACTCAAATGAAATGGACTACCCTTATTTTCACTGTCCAAGTGGAAAAATGTAAGAAGTGGCCAAGCAGCATTGTGAAAATTAAATCAACTCTTTAAAATTCCTTCAGTTTAAATAATCTAAGATGTGTTTGCAACACAGATAAGGGATTTTTATTAGAAAAATATCAATTCATTTTACTTTGTCCTTTTAACACTATAGAGGAATTGACCCAAATGTATTTTTTAAAATAAAATGCCATTCAGATAAATTTAGCGGTGACTCCATCTGGAGCTCCATCTTTGCTAAACCAATATCCCCAAACCTAAGTTAGCACTTCTAAGAGGATTGGGTGTTCTGGCTGCATCCTGACCTAAATCCAGATACCTAACCATAAACATGTCCTCTGAAGATCGCACATCACCACTCAATGGTATCTCCCTTAACCAGGAAATATGAAGAAAGGACACTACCTTGGTGGAATTGGGTTGCAGTGCATGGAGCTGGTAGACAGTCAAACAAAGCTTATTCAGGTTGATGTAGAAATTCACAAGGATGTCCGAGGGCAGAGCAGGAGTGAACATTTTCTGAGAGAATAGAAATGATTTCTGGATCAGTGACAGAAGCTTGTTTTGAAAGGTAGGGGAATACTACCAGAGAGTCCCTTCCATTAAAAGAAGAGGCAGAGACACATTAACAGCTTTAGGCAAAAGAGAAAAGCCATGTTTTACAGAGAGACTGGAACAGGGATGTAATGACACATGATGGCTATTTCTCTTGTTGCACCTGACCTCTGGCCAGCTCTTGTACCAACATTAGTGAGTGCGTAAGGGGGAGATTGGAGTTGAACTCCTTAGTTCGTCTCTCTTTAGAGGCCATGAGGCTTGCTCTGGAGAAGCCCAGTTGACAAAGTCAAGATCCTTTTTCTTGGCTGTGGGCTCCTGAAGCCCAGGTCTACTGCTCCCTGCAGCAGGGAAAGGTAGACCAGCCACCAATGCTGAGCACAGAGCCTACAGCTGCTTCCACCTAATGGAAATTATCCAAGACTATAAAGGGAATTGTCTCTTTCACTGTGTGAGATGAGGCTAGACCAGCATATAGCAAGCCACATCCCATTATGGAGGGGCACCAGTGGATGAAGAGAGCGAGCAGACAGCATAGGTAAATATTGAAATAAGCTCACCGTAAGGCCACTGGAGGCGATTTCTGGAAGGGTCAAGGTAGCCGGAGTAGTGAGCCGATTGCGAGCTCGTGTCAGCTGTAACATCACTGCATCCATCAGCTAGGAAAGAAAACACGCATTCCTGCCTGAAGGCCTTGATGCAGCTTTGGAGGGTGAGCTGAAGGGCCAGGGCAAATAGCTCCTCTCAGGCCACTAGAGATCAATGGCCTTTTCAGATGAAGTCTGGCTAGAATTGCACTCTACGTGGTCAGCTCACCCACAGGGCTGCGCGTTTTGTCAACTGCATCTCCCTGCTGGTATTGCCAACAAAATCACATCAGGCTCACTGGCATCACTCTAAGGCTCTGTCAGCGACTTACTGTTACTGGGAGAAGCTTCCAATTCAGAAAGTGCTGACATTTCATACAAGAGTTTTGCTTTTCTACAGGTTTGACCACTGCAGGATCCTGGTGTTCCAGGATATCGTGCAGCTCTGAATCCTAACCCAACCGCTTGCTTTAAAGAGAATCACTCATGCTAGAGACTTCTCCCCGCCTCCTTACAACTAGAACAAGCAACACAATTTGCTCTTCCAAACAACAGAAGGTATTTGCATCCAAGCACCACCTCTTCCCGACCTACAGGATCCCACTGAAATCCTGATGCTAAATTTACACCCTCCTTTACAACAGGATTGTAAACAAAATGAACTTGCTTCAGCTAGGCAGGGTGAGAGACTATGTGGCTCGCTCTCTAAGAAAAGAAGAGTGGGAATTCAGAGACTTACTGGGGCAGTAAATTGCTGTTGTAAAGGTGTAATTTTGCTGGTGAAGATGTACCACTGTCACGCAGCCTTACATAAGAAGGACAAGAACGTTTTCCAAAATATCAGCCCACCCACCCACCCACTCCAGTGTAAGTCACTTTAAACGCCAGTTACATAAGATACAATTGGCATTTCTTTTAAGAAACAGCTGAGAAAACAATGCAAGATTTTAAGTACTGACAGTCATAGAGAGGGGATCTAAAGACACTAAAAGCTTTTCTGGAAGCTTCACATAGAAAAGAAGAGAAAAATGTTGATGAATTGCTCTGATGGGCTCCAATCCTGCATGTGCAGACTTTAGTCATGCGGGTCATCACATGGATGTCAATGAGATTACTCATGTGAAACAAGTTATGCACACTCAAGTATTTGTGAATTGGGACCACAAATGAGCAATAGCCTTCCTATGACTTTGGGACATTGGTATCTTTTTCACCTGGCAGGAATATTGCATCTTGGAGATGGATTTTCTCAGATATAGTCCTTATTTCGGGAGGAATGCCCAACCCAGCATTTTGGGGGAACTGCTACAGCATTCATGACTACTAGAACTTTAAAGCACCCTGTATCTTCTGTCTCCTTCCCTCCTAGGAGAAGCAAAAGGGATAGTAGTCTGATTTGCTGATCTATTCCTGTGTGACTGCCTTTGCCCAAGTAAAAACTGAACAAGCTCTTCTTTCTCAGACTTAATGTTGCGAGATGTTACAGCCAACCTGTCCAACGGTTAGGACACTAGACTGGGACCCGGAGACCTGTGTTTGAGTCCCTGCTCTACCAAAGACTCCCGGTGAGACCAGTCTCTTCAGAGATTTCAACTCAGTACAAGAAAATCCAACACAGTGCAGTTGCTTTAAAAATGAAACATGTGGAATTGCAGATTTGGCCCTCTTACCCACCTCCCACAGAGTGTTCTGCTCACCTTGAGGACCTCAGAGCCTGTTTTGAACTGGTAGTTTATATCCCTGTTTGTGAGAAGGTAAATTGCTTGGTTAACGTGGTTTCTAGCATCCTGGATCTGCAAAGATATAAAATGCAACCCTGTCAAAACAGTTCCCTTTGAAGTAATGCTGGAAAGTAGATGATGCCACTGTTGTCTCCTAGGTTCCATCCCTTACTGCTGCACAGACACCATGTTACATGCTGACATTCCCATACTACTGAAGGCATTCCCCCTGGGGTACTTGGCACCCACCACTGAAGCAAGCAGTTACTATACCATTCAGATCACAAAATAATGGTCTATCACACCAGGCATTTCAAGAAACAATAAACTGAACTCTTGGGCTTGCTATTTTACATACTTGACCATCAAAATAGCAGCTGTTCTTAAGAATCATTGCCATAGAGCTGCAACCAATACAATATAATACTTTAGAAGAGCAGGAAGCATGGATTTCTAACTTTAAGGTTCATGGGAGTATTTAACAACTCCTCAGAATCAGGTTCATTGCTGTAGCATTCACTGCTGTAGCATTTAGGGGCGGGAGAATACACTACTGGGGGTTGCCTCTCGAACAACTTTTGATAGAACAGACCTGAGACACATTTAGCAGGGAGCCCTGTGAACCAAGAGAGACTGTAGCATACTGTCTGTCACCAGAGCAATGCTGCCAGAATTGCTCCATAACATGTGTGAGGAAAAGTACATCAAAGAGAGTGTTCACTGCCAGAGGGAGAAGAGCAAAGGAGTAACTAGAAGTGGGAGTGAGGCTCAGACACTGATGTGGGAGCTGGAACAGAGGAAGGGGTTAATGAACAGGGAGGTGTGAACACACAAGTCACTGTAAGAGGCAGCCACTGTGTTCAGAAAAGCACTTGATTGAGTTTAGCACAGGACATTGTGAAAGGCATGTTTCGATGGCATTTTCAGAGTAGCTCTAGACAGCAGTTGCAAATACAGCAGAGAAAGAGACAGATAGACAGACAGACAGACAACTCTGGACTTTGTTTATGGGAAGTTTGTGGTCTGAAGCTTTCTCTCTCTCCCAAAGCTTGGCCCTATCCTCCCGAGGGCTGCACTGGACCTGGACAGATCAACAAAAAAAGCCTTTGTATGACTTGCACTTGGTCCCTCAGTGTACACAGCTCAGAAGTCTCAGCAAGAGTCTTGGGACTCAGAGGAAGGTGTCAACGGATGGAGGAGAAGTGTCCAGTGGAAATCCTTCATTACGTGCATGCAGCTGGCTGCTCAGGCACTGTCGGCATCACAGAACACTGCCCTCCAGATCTCCCACCTCCAGGAACATTTCTCAACAAGAGACTCGGGAGCAACCTATGCCACTAGGCTCTGCAGTGACGCATGCCGTCACCCTTGTCAGTACAACGGCTCCCTGCATCCCGGCCTCCTCTCCCAGAGCTGCTGCCACCTCCAAGCTCTTTCCCTGTCTAAGTAACAACTTCCTTCCCTTCTGGTTCCCTTCTATGCAGACGCAAAGCACTTCCTCTGACTGGTAAGGCCCACTCTCTCATGGAAGAGACTCAGTATATTGTACCATGGGAGGCTAATTCTAACTCAAATGGAAACAGGAGAAGGGGCTCCTCATAATCTCATTAAATACTATTATCCTTGCTCCTTTTGGCTCTCACATGGTCTGAATAACATTAAGACACAAAGTCCTTCCAAAGTAAATAAGGAAAGAGCTGTGCTTAAGAGATGGTGGAAGAATATCAATAGAGCGGCAGTACAAAGGAGTCACTATATACAGGCAACACTGCTGAGTGCATCACAAAAGAGCTTCCTGGTTTGCAAAACACAAACAACTGAACACAGCCATAAGTCTCAGTGGTTCAAAGCCCAGATCAACCCAGGGCTTGTTTCACCTACCACAGAGTCTTTAGAATCACGGCCATTAGCTAAAAATGTTTAAAATGTCAGTAAATTCAAACACTCAATCTGCTGTAGACTGAAGTGTCACCCAAGCCACTATCAAAGTCCAAATACACTTTTCAAAAACAAAACAAAACCAAGCCAACACAACGTACAAGCACCTACATAGCACTGAACTGCAGAGTCAGTTTTTAAACTTGAGAGCAATGATGGAAAACTTTAGAAAGCAAACTTCCAATGGTGGCAAGCTGGGCAGTGGATTTCCGGAAGCTAGATCTATTCCAGAAATGGAAATGGCAAGCAATACCAGTATGAAGACCAGATTCACAGAGTTCTTCCCATTTGGATTCAGTGGTGACAAGTTCCTGAGGGGTAGCTGTGTTAGTCTGTGTACAGCAAAAACGATGAGAGCCCTGTGGCACCTTAAAGACTAACACATTTCTTTGGGCATAAGCTTTCACGGGCTCCAACCCACTTCATCTGACGAAGGGGGCTGGAGCCCAAGAAAGCTTATGCCTGAAGGATTCAGTGGTGTTATCTCATTTTATTCTGACAGAAGAATCTTGTTATAGCTAAAGTATAGAGTGTGAGGCATTGGCACATGCTGTTAGTGAGGAGAATGCAGAAGAAATGATCTCCTGCAGGGAATGAGAGCAGACTTCTGAGCCAGCTCAGAGCCTCAGGAGCTGCCCTCTATTCAGCCAGCCAAGATTCAGCAGGCATTCAGAGACAGCTACATCCTGCATGCGCCAAATATTCCTTTCCCAGGCTCATCACTCCAACTCAGAGATCTCGTCTCTCACTACTGTCTCAGGAATTAGTAGCACCCACCTGTTTTACTTCTAAAACCCAAATCCCAACTAGTTCACGCCACTGCCCCCTCCTGTGTCACACTCCAACACAAAAAGAAAGATGAGTCCTAGGAACTGGAGAATCCCGATGAAGACCAGTTCATTCCTTTCCTCTTGTAAGGGAAAGGCCTAAGCAGGCTGCCAGGGCACATGCTCAACACAGGAAAGACTCATGATAACAATACCTGTTGCAATTTCCACTGCTTGTCCTCACGGAATGTGAAGTGCAGAAGCTGATTATTTCTGGGCATTTTCAAATTAATATCCTTAGAGAGAGAGGAAAAAAAAGCAGAGATGAGAGGAGCCCCCCAACAAAACTCAGAACAGGGCTTCCAAAGAACAAAGAGTGCGGCTCATTCAAACCCTTCAAAGATCTATTGACACTGACTGCTGAGTGGGGGTATTTTCGGCAGTGCTGGTTGAGCCAGGTCTTTGTCTTACTCTTATTTTGAAGGGAGGCAGATGCAAGGCATAAACGACAACCCCTTTTTTGAATTGGGCCCTTGTTCATTTTGGGAGGTGTTGAGAAAACTTGGTCAGTTTGTTTAGTCTGGAGAAGAGAAGACTGAGGGGGAACATGATGACAGTTTTCAAGTACATATAAGATTGTTGAAAGGAAGTGGGAGAAAATTTGTTTTCCTTAACCTCTGAGGATAGGACAAGAAGCAATAGGCTTAAAATGCAGCATGGGTGGCTTAGGCTGGACATTAGGAAAAACATCCCAACAATCAGGGTTGTAAAGCATTGGAATACATTGCCTAGGGCAGTGGTGGGCAAACTTATTAGTCAACTGAGCCAAATATCAACAAAACAGCGATTGAAATTTCTTTTGAGAGCCAAATTTTTTAAACTTAAAATATATAGGAAGGTACATTGTTATTAACTTAATAAGGGTATTCCTAACCATCTCAACATACCTTTCTCAATTCTCGACACTACATCTTCTTTCACTCCACAACGTTTCCCGTATTTGTGTAAAAGACGAAGAGAAAAAGAAAAAAAAAGGCAGGGAAGAGGCAGGGAAGAGAAGAGAAGAGAAAAAGGCAGGCAGGCAGGCAGGACAAGAGAAGAGAAAAAGGCAGGCAGGCAGACAAGAGAAGAGAGGAGAGAGAAGGAAGGAAGGGAAAGGCAAAGAAGGAAAAAAGAGAGAAGGAAGGGAAAGGCAAAGAAGGAAGGAAGAGAAGGAAGGGAAAGGCAAAGAAGGAAGGAAGAGAAAGAAGGAAGAAAAAGAAGAAGAAAGGGGAAGGAAAAAAGAAGGAAGAGAAAGGAAAGAAAAAAGAAGGAAGAGAAAGGAAAGAAGGAAGCAAAGAGAGAGAAAGAAGGAAAGAAGAGGAAATAGGAAGAGAAAGAAGGAGGAAGGAAGAGGAAAGAAAGAAAAAAGAAGGAAAAGAAGAAAAAGGAAGGAAAGAAGAGAAGGAAAGAAAAAGGAAGACAAAGAAGGAAAAAAAGAAAGGAAGAGAAAGAGGAAGAAAGAAAAAAGAAGGAAAGCAAAGGAGAGAAAGAAGAAAAGAAAAAGGGAGAAAGAAAAAAGAGAAGGAAGGGAGAGAAAGAAGGAAGGAAGAGAAGGAAGAAAAAGAAAGAAAGAAAACAAGGCAAGGCCGCCGGCGGGAGAGGACCCTACCGCGGCCCTGGGAAGCCGCCGGCGGGGGGGAGGGGGGGAGCAGACCCCAGCCCCGGAGGCTGATCCCGGCCCCGTGCTGGGAGGCCGGGGCCACGGATTAGCCCGCCCCGGCCCCGGCCCCAGCCCCGGGAAGTCGAGGCGGTCGGGGGGTGGGAGCCCGGGATCCCGCCGCTGCCACAGCCACCCCACTGCCCCGGCTGTGTGGGGCAGGCAGACAGGCAGGCCCGCGCTCCTGAGCCTGCCTGTCCCATCCTGGGGGCGGGGAAGGCCAGCCCAGAGGCCGGGCGCAGGGCGGGTGTGCCGCGGCAAAGCCGCAGCCCCGGGTGTTGGAGGGAGCAGCGTGGGCTGCCGGGCTGCGCGGGGGTCCCTTACTGCTGCGCGGCCGCACGCCCGCGCAGTTTAGAGGGAACACTGACCCCCACCCTCTCCAGGCCTCCCTCCAGCCCCTTCCCAGCCCCCTTACCTGGCCGGAGGCTCGCAGCTGCAGAGACGGCCGGCAGAGCCGCTTCTCGACCAGGCCGATCCCACCCTGAGCACGCTCTATCTGAGCATGCTCAGGGCGGGAGATTTGAATCTCCCCAGCCCGGCCGCAGCAGCAGTCTGCAATTAAAGGGAACAAGGCCCGCACCTGGAAGAGCCAAATTCAAGGGGCTAAAGAGCCACTTGTGGCTCGCGAGCCGCGGTTTGCCGACCACTGGCCTAGGGAAGCTGAAAAATCTCCCTGATTGGAGATTTTTAAGAGCAGATTACACAAACAGCTGTCAGGGATGGTCTAGATTAGGGGTCTGGAGCCACATGCGGCTCTTTGGCTGCCCCCTTGTGGCTCTGGGCTCCCCCAACCACCGGGGTACCCTGCAGGAGGCCCATGCCTGGCTCTGGGCTTCCCCCAGCCACCAGGGACCCCACGGGCAGCCCATGCCAAGCTCCAGGCTCCCCCCCCCTGCATAAGGGGACCCTGCAGCAGAAATCCTGGCTCACCTCCCTGCACCTCCCACCAGGAGGCTACACCCATTGTGGCTCTCAAAACACTTTGTTATTGAAGGAATTTTCACAAATGGCTCTTCTTATCTTTTGGGTTGCAGACCCCTGGTCTAGATAATCCTTAGCCCTGCCAATAGAGCAGGGGACTGGACTAAATGACTTCTCACAGTTCCTTCCAGTCCTACAATTCTGTGATAGCGATAAGGGACAAGAAAACCATCAGCTAAGAAGGGTCTATCTGTTACAATACACATGAAAATTAAGCCCTCTATCTACCTACCATCAAGATTATAATAATGAAAACACTAATGATATTTCACTTGATTATAAATCATTATCTCAGATGAGAGAGTGATCACTGCACAAACTGAGTTTAAACAGATCTAAGGTGTACACCACGCAGATTAAGAGTAGACTGCCACTAACCAAGATGCCACTCCCTCAATGGGAGAGAACATCCCCCCCAACATGCTGGCACACACCTGCAAAGATAGAATCTTCTTCCTTCTTATCTCTGCACTCAGATTTTCATAGATACAGATTTCTACACCGGCATCATGTGTCCAAGCAGCATGTCACCTACACAAGAAGCGCCCTTTCAGGCCACAGACTTGGCTGCATCATCATTCGGTTGCCCAGCAGTGTATAGCTGGCACCACAGCCTATTATAAAACCAAGCAAAGCAATGGCAAATGCAATCACTGTGGTATTTAAGTGCCATCACTAGACAGCAATCAGCCAATCACCACCATAGAGGGCAACTCCAGTGAGCTTGATAAACCTCACCACTTGACATCCAAAAGGATAAGATTTGGCAGAAGATGAGAGGCAAAGAGTACGTTTTACCACTGATTAGAAAAGAGAAGAATAAAAGGTATCCACCATTCCCTCAACCCCAGTACTAGCATAAAGCGATTGGTGTGGACTGGTACTCACAGCTTGGCACAGAGCATCTCCTTGAAGCATCAGCACTCCTTTCACTTGGTCTGTGCTGGAATGACAGAACAGTTCTAAGACAGTGGGAGTCACAGGAGGCAGCCTACCAAGACTGGTACAGAAGCAGTCAACCCCACACCCAACAAAAACAGATGGCCAAGCTCCACCCTTAGCACCCAAAAAGCAACACAGCAGTGGGCAGCAAAGACCTTCCCTGCTCCCAGTTGGGCCCACAAAAGCTCTCCAGTGCTGGTCCTAGTATGTCCTCTGGACAGCTGAGCTGGAGACACACACTCATCATCTTAGATTAACCATCCTGTCAGTGACTATCCTATTGCTTGAGAGAGGCTCTCTGGTGTAAGGGACCTGCTTAGAGCACCAAGGTACCAACCGAAACTACTATTAGTACCCATCGCTGTATTAACAATCAGCACTTTGTTCACTGTTAAAACATTAACACTTCTGTTTAAACATTAGAGTTCTGGCTGGAATGACACAGACACAAAACACAAAGTGGGTTATAATCTGACATGGATGCTTGCTACTTATGCCATAGAGGAAGTTGAAGGGTAGCACTGGGTAATTGGTCACCTTCTTCAAAGGTCTCGCTTTCTTATCAATCTTGTTACAGGTTTACATGAAACAAAGATGGAAGAGTAAAGTATCTGGGCTTTAAGAACTCTACTTTATGATCCCATCTTATTTAACACAGACACCTAGATCTTAATGGCCTCCCAGCATTTGACAGAGACAAACCTGTTGCAGTTCAAACCAAAGTAGATTGAATAATATTTGACAGAAACATCTGGAAGACTGGATAGAGACAATCTCAGCACACTCTATAAATGCCCACAGATTTCCTCCCTTTGATAACAGAATTCCTTGATCCATAGCTGCTCTAAGAACTTTCCTGGAAGCATGTTTCATGGTCTACTGAGGAACTCTACAGAGCTGGACTGCAGGTGAAAAAATTATGACCGTTTCAGACACAGTTTAGAAGTAAATGCACATCTATAGCACTTTTCATCCAGGCCTCAATCTGCATGGAGAGGTGAGTAAATGTTATTCCTATTTTATATTTGGGGAGACTAAGTCACAGAGGTTAAGGGACTTGCCCAAGGCCACACACAGCCAGTCAGCCGCAGAGCCAAGAACAAGAATCAGATTCCCTGAGTCTCCAGATGTAGACAGGGACTCTTCATTATTCCCATTTTGAGCACAGTGAGAACTTATCTAACTATTCTACAGTTATGTACCAAATCAGAAAATGGCCAGGAAAACCACCTGGTGATCCCAATACAGACTCCAACAGGAAATTGGTAAAACATGAAATGTGATCCATTTAAAAATGATTTTAATATGATGGGAAGCATATAATTTTACCTAAACCTACCACAGGAGAGATTTTTTTTGTTTTAGGAGTGCACTAGTCTTATGGAATCAAAGACAAACTTCCCATCCCGTATGTACATTACCAAAGATGAGTAAATGAGGACAAGTATGTATCAATGTTAGATAAAATGGCAAGAAAGCAAAACAGATGGGAAAGTCAAGTGTTCATTCTTTAAAAGGTTATTAAACAATGATTAAATGAGTACTGGTAACTGCCTTTTAAAATACAAACAGTAAAATAGCATCAGACTTTCTCCACATTGACAGTCTCCTTTTTAAAGGACTGGAAATCTGCAGCAGTAAAAGCTCAAATAATGAAATTATGTCTGAATATTTCAAAATTTATCTAGGAGCAGAAATTCACTATCAACCCAACCACTTAGCTGTGGGCATAATATAGTACAACAGCTAGAGGTGGGATTTACAGCGCACAGAGTATTAGCTCCCAGCTACAGGCATGTCAGATAGGGGCTTTTATCTTAGCCCTGAACTGTTACTTTATGAAATGCCACTGTATTCAGATCTCCACATTATCTAACAAAGCAGATGAAATGGGACAGGGAGGAGAATGTGACATGCAAATGAGTAAAGTAAGCGAGGAGAGCAGCAAGTGAGAAGAGACAAATACTGCCCAGCTGTCACAGACATTGTAGGAAAAGAGACAAAATTGTGCATCAATTGTAAATCAGCTCCTCAACTCTGCAAACCAGGTACCTGGGACACTAGAAGATGGATATGCTCAACTATAAATGTCTTCTAGTGCCTTCAAATGTTAAATAGGTTACAGAACAATACAAACACTTACCTTGAAGTGCCCAGCATGAAATTCTCCTGTTTGATTGGTCCTTCTGTACCACCGACAGGCAAAGCAAATCTGTGAGAAGCCTCCTGTGCAAGAGCAAAGGGGAGCGGACACAGATTGACAATATCCTGAACAAATCTTATGGAATTAAGTTAAACCTTATTGAATTAGGTTTAATACCTTTGTAGTCCATCATATTAAACACCATATGCAATTCCTCTAGAAGGAGAGGGATATTAACGTAATTCCTTCAGTTAGCAGCCTTTTGAAACCACCCCCCTGGCCCTAAGAGGTGTACATATACTCACATTTATATTGGATTCTCCAGAGACCAACAGACAAAGAAAGGGTTTTTGGAGAAATAGCCTAGTTTTAAACTAGCTAAGGCCTTCTTCCTGACCAAGTAAACAGATAAGGCCCCTGGTCCATGGAGAGCCCCAAACCTTAGGGAATGGTTGAAAGGACTGAGCATACTGAGGCCACATAAGACTGTGTGCTTGTTTGATGTGAAGCTGTGATGAACTTGAAACCACAATGAAACCCCTTGGGTAGGATTTTAGAGAACCGCTCCTGCCAGAGCCACATTAGTGTTAGAGGGGTTCTCTAGTTAGTTTATTATTATGTGTGTAGCTTCTTTTATTGTTTTTAATATATTTTCCCTGTAATGCTTTTACCTTAACTTGCTTAGGAAGTACTGTGTGGTAATTGCAACAGCTACGAGGTACACCACTTATCAGTCTCTGAAAAGAATGTAAGATATGTTTAGGTAGACTGAATTTGCTGGGAATAACACAGTGAAAGCAGGGAACTGTTCAGCTTAGAAATACCCCAGTCAGAAGGGAGAGGTAAGTAACAGATAGGGAGCCAAAAGCCTGTGAGTGGGTGTCCTTGGGGGATCACTGAGGAGAATACAGATGCAGTTGCCCTGAACTGGGATAGACACTAATGGAGTTAACAGCCCAGTTTCCTACCCTCCCTCAAGGAGCTGAGCACTAAGGGTTAGCTAGAATGGTGATACTGGATACTGGCAGCTGATCTAATGTGGCACAATTCCTTTTGCAAGCCTCACCAGAGCTGCTGTAGTGACAGAGTAAAAGAGGAAAATGCCCTAAAATCTTTACTGTAGATAAGTATAGTATACACAGGTGGGATCCGTTTGCTCACTACTAAGGCTATGTACACACGACAAACTTGTCCTATAATAAGCTATTGCGGGACAAGGAAAGTGCTATAAATATAGCGCTTTAGAGTGTACACACGTGCTTCTTGGGTGAACACTCCTTTGCGATACAAGGATCAATTCATGGTGGGCACCTGTTGCTCCTGCTGCCCCCTAGCTCAACCCCCGGGCTTCGGGTGGCGGCAGTGGCTGTGGCCCTTAAGCACACAGCCCACGCTGCCCCCCGAAGCCCCCGGGGCTGAGCTAGGGGACTGGCCAGAACCGGCGAGGGTAGCCGGTTCAGGCCAGCCCCCTAGCTCAGTTCAGGGGAGCCGCCGAACCTGGCAGCTCCCATAACAGTCAATTTCACTGCTCTGCTAGAGCAGTGAAACTGACATATTTGACAGCTCCAATGTCCCAGAGTGGCCTCGACTGGCACTCTGGGACATTTCCGGATCACTGGGTACAAATGAGCAAAATGGGTACAAATGAGCATTACTGCGGAACAGCTGCTCAACGGTAAGGCTAACCACTCTCAATTTGTAGTGGTTTAACTGTTGCGTGGCAAGAGGGTAAGGAGCCTTATCGTGCAATAAAGTGATTGTGTGTACATGGCCTCGTTTGGAGCCAAAGAAAACACTTTTACTGCTAGGTTTCCTATAACCAAGGACATTAGCATACATACACTAACAAGGAGGAGTGCACATTGCTAGTGGAGTTCCTGAACTTTCAACAGCACAGCAGCCACATGGCCTTTAGATAGATGATGCCCTGAGAAACCTCTCCTGACACCAATGAAACAACTAGACTAACTACTCAGTGCAACAGCAATCACATTTTTTAGAGCTATGGGACAAGGTTCTGGGAGCAGCCATAAGCATGTTTCCAAAAGACACTAGGGTCCAGTTTCCCAAGACGTGTTAACATCACAGAAAAATAATTAGAACCCTGGTGGCAGTGTCTGAGCAGAGAGGCCACTGACTGAGTGGGACATGGAGACTAAACTCCCCTTCTCATTGAGAGGTAGGATGGACCCTCCAAGTCAGAACAGAGGCAAACTAGCGAGACAGCAATAGAGAAACATGACCTGCTGCTGCCTTGCTATACTTTGTGTGGTGATACAGAGAGGTATTTGCTCTCCAGGCTGCCATCCCAGCAACTTTCATCAATATTATGTTCACAAAGAACAAAACAGCAACCAGACAAAAGCAACTAGAAAGGTAAATTCTCCATGCATGGATGGAATTGGCTCATTACCTTTAAAATATCCTGCAGCTGTCTCAGGACACCATGAACTTCCTCTTGCAAAAGCCATTTAAACTCTTCTTCCTATAGCCATAGAAAGACAAAACAGGAATTAGCAACAAGTGTCTCAGGGGGCTTTCACAGAATGCTTGATCTTAATTTCTTTCAGAGGCACAGAGAAATACACACCATGGAGAACAAGTTTACTAGTATGTGCAGGTGGAAATGTAACAAGAGTAAAGAAAGGTGGGTTTTGATTGAATTGTTTGAAGGGATTATTTTCTTGACCTCTCCTATGACCCCCTTCAAAATATCTTGCCTTGATTCTACTGAGCAAAGTGTTTCATTTGGTGTCTCTGCGCTGCGGGAGAAACCAGTCGCAGATGAAGCTTAAACCCAGATCCTCCAGCCAGTGAGTCACCCCTCAGTCTGACTGACCCCCAGACAACGAGTGAAACGCTGGAGTCACGAACCTGCCCGTGCAAGGAGCCGCAGACAATGTGCCCGCCGGGCCCAGCCAGGCTTCCACCCTGCAGCTGCTCAGCGCAGAGCCCGTCTCAGCGAAGGCTTTGAACACTAGACAAGGGGCGGCAGGCGGAGCCTCCTGCCCGGCCCACGAGCGGCGGCCAAGGGAGGCCCGAAGGAAATGAGGCCCCCCGGTAGCCAGGCGACGCGACCCCGGCCCCGACTGCGATGGCTGCGAGGGACGGGTGCAGACCCGGGGGGACGCTGCCCACCACGCGCCAGCCCCGCCCCGCCCCGGAATGGGCTCGGCCCGGCTGGGACCCTCGGAAAAGGCGGCAGCGGGCGCTAGAGCCCGGGCCCGCGAGGAGGGCGGGGGACAGGCTCGAGACACAGACAGCGAAGCCCCGGGAAGCGGGGGACGGACCCAGGCCCTGGACAGGGGCCCGGACTCACCAGCACAGCCCGCTCCGCTGCGCTCGCCATCGCGGCCGCCATCACCCGGCTCTAGTCCCTCCTCAGGGACCGCTGCCGCCGACTCCGCTTCGTGCCCGCCCACTCACTCCTGATTGGCTAGGCTGGAGCACCGCCTATCTTGGGATTGATTACTGCCCTCACCCAGGCCCTGCCCAGCTCCGACTCCTCCCATCACCGCTCCGGATCTACTCTGCCTAGCAACGCGGCACAGGAAGTTGGTGAGTGGGTGAAATGATCTCCCCTCCCCCCCAGCTCTGGGGAAGGACACAGGGGTCTGGGGATGACGCCATAAGGCCTATCGTGATGACGTCACAATTGTCGATTCGGTCTCCCAGCTAGGCGGCGCAGGTCGGGTTGGGTGGGCGCGCGGGGCCTGGCCTGGGACTTAATGTGAGTGATGGGCAGGGATGACGGACATGGTGGGGATGCAGGGGAAAGAAGCAGGCTCCGGGGATGAGCTCCAGCCCACGCAGCGAGTAGACGCCCGAGCCTGGCAGCAGTTGGAAATGTGCCTGTATTCGAGCCAGGCCCCTGGTGGGGTCGAGAGGGACAGCTGTGTGCAGTGGAGGCTGAATAGCTTTTGTGTTCTTTAGCGTCAGAGCAACCCTGAAACTGTTTCTGGGTACAACTGAGCTTGGCCCGATTCAAACCCAAGATGTGGAAATAAAAGGGGCTGCCTGTTCCCTTACCAGGCTCCCGAGCCATGCTGTTAGCACTAAACATTTTCTTAAAAGGGTCAAAGCAACTCTAATTCCCTGAAGTACACAGCTCGTATCTTGCCTCCAGCAGGTGTTTTTCTGTTCTTGCACTGGCTTTCGTTCCAGCTGCTGTAGTGGACAATCTTATCTTGCATAGGCTAGCAGATGTCCACTGCTTCAGGACAAGCAAAAGAGAAGAAGAGCTTTGTTTAGGGAGATTTCTCCAACAGGCTTAGATGGATATTAACTTTATTTCAAAGTGGAATGGTCAGCGCATTTACAGGCAAATATTCAAAGCTCATCACATACAGAAAAGAATATAAATAAGAGAATATAAATAAAATATTAATTATTTAGAGACTACTGTTATGGAGCTAATCTAATACCACAAATGTAATTTAAATAAATAATTGAGTGAAAACAAGCATAACAGTCATCAGACATCATATTCAGACTAGAGTATCTGATGCTGTTTGTTTAGAATACTCTTAGTATTATATAACATTCCAGTGTCTTAGCTTCCCAAACAATTGGAAAGATTTGGGGTGAATGTACATCGACTGTGAATTCGCTGCTGCATGCTGTTAAAAAAAAGGTTGGCTTAGCTTTAACTCTGGCTGCTGCCTCTAGCTGTTAGTACAGTGTCATTCCTGGGCCTTGTCTCATTTTGGTGGAGTTATTCCCTATTTGCATCAGAGTAAGAGTTTATCCAAAAAATTAATATCCACTCATTAGGTCTTGGAAGCTGATCTTCAAATCATTGGACAAGGGGAAAAAATGCTTATGTTTGAAGATATGAAATAAGCCAGGTTATTACTGCTGGACTAAGAATCTCAAAAGCAGAAAATGTTGCCACTGCTTGCTCAGTTTTGGGGATTAATTCCTCTTTATTAGATACTTGCAAAGAAGCCTATTTTATGAGGTATTGATACTATTACCCTATTTTATATTGGACTTTCACTAAGGCATTGGCCCCAAACTTTTCCCCTCATGCCCCCCGTCCTCACTCCAGTAATAGAATGTATCTGCTTCTCCTCGGTCCAGAGTGGAGTCACAGCTGAGTGCAGGGGCCCCTGGCTGAGAGCAGAGCCACAACTGTGACTAGGGATGGGACTGGAGCAGAGTTGGGAACAGAGAGGGGCAGGGTGGCATTCCCTCCCTCACACCTCATGAGGGCTGGCCCCAGGCCTTGTCTTACCCTTCTGCAGCCCCCAGGTGGGTATGCCCCATAGTTTGGAGACTTTGGACTAAGGAGATGAGGATACATCTACAAGGAAAGAGATTCCAAGAGGCTGAGAGAGATCTTTAGTGAAAGGGTGATTGTGTTTGACACTATAAGAAGCTCCTCACAGACCAGGACACATCAACTTAAAGGGGCACCAGACTCTGCCAAAATAACAGATGCAGAACCTGCAGACTCCACTACTACTACAATGTTTGATACCTTCCCACAACACAACTTTCAAGATCTTTGGGTCCTACACATGCCATGTGGTGTTCCTCAGCCAGTGCACTAAATGCCCCAAACCAGCCAATCACTACACTTGCCCATGAACTCATAGAGGAAAATGATAAAATACAAAAACACCCTATTGCCTGTAGGTGGACATGTTTCACAAAGTGACAGTCCTCATCTTCAAAGGAAATCTGCACCACACTTTCAAAAGACAAGTCTGGGAGCTGACATTCACAGCTTTGCTAGACAATAAAATTATGGTCTTAATAAAGACACTGGATTTATGCCTTATTAGAACAATCTGTAACCCACTAACCCCCCTTTTTGTCTTATGAGTACAGGGTTGTTAACAGACCACTTGACTAGTCCCTTAGAATATGTGCTAACTACTTATGCTAAACTATCTGTTTAATCTTTTATCTAGCTGTGACCCTCTAAGTATCTTTCCCAAACCCAAGGAAGAACATTAAGTAGTTCAAGAGCTTGTCTCTCTCACCAAGAGAAGTTGGTCTAGTAAAAGATATAGTGAGACAAAGTGGGTGCGGTAATAACATTTAATATGCCAGATGTTCAGACATTTAAAAAAGGAGCATATTAATACCTTGGACTGCACAATACGTGCTGGAAGAGTAAGTTATCACTGATTCTACAGCTCACCTCATTTTTGGCTTAATATCCCTTGTCTTGCTCTGTAGAGGGGCTTAATTGTTTTTCCTGGGGCATCCTCTCTCTTCCAAGCTCAGGTCCTTAGTTCTCAGCTTATGCTGATGCCATTACCTTTAATAACAGCTTTGTGTGAATACAGAGATGTAATAAACTAGTTATAGGCAAAAAGTCTTCCATGCATGATCAAGATTTGTTAGGATAAACCTTCCTCTATCATCTTCTATATCCCGAACTCTCCAGATAAGAGCAGTTACAAGCTCTGATCCTGATTTAACTCATCAGTCTTCACTGACCAGACTAAGAGGCACACACAGCCCTGCAGAAAACCAAAATCAAATCTTTCGAGCTTTAACGGTCAAAATTTGTTACCTGAGAGCGCCGTCATACTGCGTTTGTACTTTCTTGGGATTCCCAGCAGACAGAGAGCGGTTTTAAAGATTAGCTCAGGCTAGTGCTTAAATTGTGGTATGAGAATGTGGGGGAGAGCAGAAATAAGTTCCTAATGAGCATGGGTACAACAAAGGTGAATTATCTTCCCCTGGGAAGGTTTCTAAACATTCATTCAAACTAAAAGCAGTTTCTTAGACATTATTAAAGGTGAAGGAATTTTAAGAGCCCTCCATTCATTTCTTGCTGGCTGCTGTTTGTTCACTATTTTGCATTTCTTTCAGCTTCCACAGCAACTGAAGTGACATCCATTTCACTGGATTTGCAGCCACTTTCACATTCTGCCTCTCACTGTTGCACTGTTTAGGTTTCAAATATTGCAGGGGAACATTTGTTTAAAAACAACTGTTGGCACTGGGTGTTTTTTATTATTATTGGCAGCCCTATTGCTTGGAGAGCACAGGACATGTTTTGCCAAGTATGCTTGTGTTTATTGATCTTATGATCAGGCAAAGCTGAACTTTCTGAGAACTGCCACCACTCAACCATTTGGTCTGACTTGTTGCCATCGCTACTAGTTAAAAGGTACCATCTCAGAAGGCTAGGTTGTTTCTGTTTTATAGTACAGCTAAGGACAGTACTATAAAGTCTTACAGAAGTGTTACTAAAAGATATACCATAGAAGTAATATAAGAATCCTCAAGCATGGGCAGTACTATACAATCCCAAGGAAGTCAAATCAGTTTGATCTCATGAATTGATCTTGAAAACTTAAATATATGCTCACGTACTGAGGGCTTGTCTACAATTGAAACACTACAGCTGTACCACAGTAGTGCTTCAGCCTAGACATTACCTATTCTGCTAGGACAGGGGTTGGCAACCCGAAAGATGAGAAGAACCATTCTTAAAAACTCTTTTAATAACCAAGTGTTTTGAGAGCTGTGATGGTGGGGGTTGGGGGGAGAGCTCTGCCAGTGTCCCTGCCATGGGGTCCCCAGGTGGTGGTAGGGGAGTCTGGAATCAGGAGTGGGCTCTCCACAGGCCCCCAGTGGCGGGGTGGCATCTGGAACTTGGTGCAAGCCACCCACAGGGTCCCCCCCATGGCAGTGAGGGGGGGGCTGGAGCCTAGAGCTACAACAGGACAGCCAAAGAGTCACATGTGACTCCAGAGCAGCAGGTTGCAGACCCCTGCGCTCGGAGTTCTCCCCTCGATGTAGGTAATCCACCTTCCTGAAAGGCTGTAGCTAGGTTGACTCAGAAATTCTCCCACTGATGTAGCATTGTCTGCACAGGGACTTAGGCTGGCCTAACTACATTACTCAGGGGTGTGGACTTTTCTCACAAATGTGAGCAAAATAGTTAAACACACCTAATTTTCTAGTATAGATAAAGCCTGAGACTGATTTATTTGGCGACAAGAGTTCTAAGACTGGATACACTCACTGTTCGTGCAGATGATCAGAGATGGGATGTGAAGTTCTACTCTTTCCATTCCTCCTGCCCCTCCAACTATATTATTACGGTCATAAAGCCTCCTAACGTGATTGGAGATTGGCAGTAGCTCACCAGAGATCTTGCAAGTTCAGAAGAGCGTTGATTATATTTCTGCGAGCTGCTTCTCCGGTGTGTTAGTGACCACACACAAACCACAGTGGCTACTTTTCAGCAGGCCATTTCACCAGAGTGCTGTAAACACAGCACTTTGAGAGCTCAGACCTTGTGCAGTACGGTTGCTTTGAAGGTTGGCTGCTTCTTTGTTCTCAGGAAGCTCTTGTTATCTGAGCCTTGTCTGTTATTCCTGATGTGTGACACCACTGCAAAATCTCTCAAGTAAACTTATTATCGGGTACATTTTGTGTGTGAGATTTAGTCCTGGTGAGAGTGCCTCGGTGCCAGATGGACAGCTCTTTCTCTCCTCTACCATCCAAGCAACTTGAGATCCTGGAAACAGCATTTTTTAGCCAAAAAACAGGTACAGCATGATCAGCAGCACAAGATTCTCCACTCTGCCAATCTCAACCCTGAGCTATAGCCACCCTTTCTGGGCACACACACAAAAAAGAGTAGTTCAGACTTCATGCCATGAGCCATTGAGTCTTTGCTTTCACTGCCAAGATTGCTGTCAAGGGGCCCAGTTAGTATCACATGTGGTGGTGGTTTTCACATGCTGGGTCTTGTCTATCAGAGACTGCAATTCATTTCCCATAGACCACCCCAGTGATCAGGCACCAGCTGCAGTCACCATCTTGCATTTGAGGTGAGAGGCTCAGCATGTGCCATTGCCAATTCTTTGATCGATCGATCGATCTAAGATTCAAAAAATGTAATTGAATATCACGCTGAAGCCTGTTATGGGTGAAGTCAACGTGATGCAGTGTTAGCAGCTACAAGCAAGGTTGAGGGCTCTTTCTGTTCAGAATGTCACTAGGGTGAATCATCACTAGGATTCAGTTGGTTACCATGTAGTTTTCAAGTTCTCAGCCATGTTGACTTTCCAAATTACACCTGTGCTGAGTGTAAAGCATGTTTCTATGTCATGCCAAGAGCCCCAGCATATTGTGACAGCTGAGATAACTCAACCAATCACCATCCATATTCTGGGGCTAATTTGCACGCAACAATTTCATTGGTTGCATGGGGGAGACTGCACAGGTAGATCACCTCGCCCAAGTTCCACCCACATAAATCAATACAAATCCCACAAATCAACACAACCAACATACACAATTGTCAATAATCCCAAACACACACAGCCCTCATCTGCCACCTTCTTCTGTATGACTGCTGTAGAGCAGCAACTACAATTTCACTTAAAGGTGATTCAGCCAGATGGATATATCAGGAGTGGCCAAATTTATTGCAGTGATGCCTCCTTCGTATTTATAAATTGGGCAATAGGTGGTGATATATGTTTGATGGACTGTCATGAAGAGCCACAACAGTCAGCTACTGAATATACACGGGCCCCTGTAGATGTTTGCAACACTGATACTTCCACTGTTCACACTCCAAATTATATCTGCTAGTTACTGAATTATGTTAGCTCTCATTTTTGTCTTTGCAGCTACTTTCTCAAGCTGGTCATGGAACGTAAAGGTGCGATCAAGTTTCATCCCGAGATATGACAGGGTGTAATCATGTTGCACATTTTCCTGCAGAAAACTACTCTGTGTATTTTTGGCATTCCTATTATCAATCCTATTATCCGATTATTTTTCCAGGTTTGGTTTGAGCTCCAATTTCAGAAATATTGTTCCATAATTTGGTGGTCCTCATTTAATATTTCCTCCATGTCATGGAAATCCGGTGCTTGGATTGTTATAGCAGGAGCATCTGCACAGCCAAATTTTCATGATTTATGGCACCGAGTGAGCTGGTTTATTACCAAGGTACGCCCATAAGCATAGGCAAACAGTAGGCGAATTGGTTTTAGTAAGTTAGAGACTCAGACTTTAAGGCCAGAAGGGACCATCATGATCATCTTGTCTGAGCTCCTGCACATTGCAGGCCCCGAAACCTCACCCACATGTAACAGACCCCTAACCCCTGGCTGAGTTACTGAGGTCCTCAAATCATGATTTAAAGACTTCAAGTTACACAGAATCCACCATTTACATTAGTTTAAACCTGTAAATTTTGCAAATGTCAAGATCAGGCCCTTAATCCATACAGTATTCATACACATGGCAGGTCAACAAATACTGCTCCAGTATTTTATTTTTTTCTGATATCCAGCCTCAATTGTGAGTATCAGAACTTGGTTGCAACAGCTATGTTTTAGCTGAAAGCCTGCCTGTTTGACAGGGATAGAAGACTCTGTAGAGGGCTTTCTTTTCAGGACAACACCTTCAAGAAATTTGTTGATCAGGGATAATAAAGAAATCAGCCTATAGCTCCCCATGTCATCACTGAGCTTCCCAGGCTTTGGAATGGCAGTTACCATTACCTCATGCCAGCGGAGTACAGTGATGCATAGCTAGTCATTGGAGTCCTTTGGGACAGAGACAGAGACATTTTGGTGAAATAGCATCAACGCCTGCAGACGTTCCTTTTTCATCGTGGCAAGTCCTTCTTCTACTTCTCCACTATTGATAGCCATATGATTTGCCATCCACATGAATCAACATACCGCTCAGCACAAAACCACTGACTACCCCGACATACATATTCTCACCTCAGCAAACACCCCTCATTCCTCACCTACACAAATCCACACAACTCTCCCTAGCACAAAATTGGTCTTGCAAATCAGCACAACCATCCAACCAGCTCACAAAATGACCCCAATCACCACCCTGAATCCTAGAATGTCTGCTGAGTCAATGTGAAATGATGAAAGCAGTTACCCGCATGGTTGAAAGCCCTTTTTGTTTAGATCATCATGTTCAGACATCACTGGGATTCACAGTATTGTTACCATCCCATTTTTAACTTCTTTTTATTTTAAACAGAAGTTATGAATGACATTTGTACAATAGCACAGGCTTTCAGCTACTAGTTTAGCAATAAGGAATGGTGGCACATCAGAATTCAAAGGGTTAGTGTTTTTCTGCTTCCTCCCTAAAGTGTGAGCATTTCAGTTAAAGGATCTACCTTCACAGCTTGCCTGGAAAGCGTCTCACCATTTATGCCATACAATTAATAAATGGGACTTAATAAAAGCATATTCCGTATGAAGGGAATTTTAGATGGCTGGAAATAATTGCACTGCCAGCATCTCCAGGATTTGTAGAGGCTGCATATTTGGGAATCACTAGAAAAATAATTGTTGCACCAAGACAATTTAGTAATATATATTGTTGCAAAAAAAGCAAACACCATTCTGGGATATATTAACAGGAGTATTAGTAAGACACAAGAAGTAATTCTTCTGCTCTACTCTGCCCTGATTAGGCCACAACTGGAGCATTTTGTTCAGTTCTGGGCACCTCATTTCAGGAAAGATGTGGACAAATTGGAGAAAGCCCAGAGAAGAGCAACATGAATGATTAAAGGTCTGGAGCACTTGACTTATGAGGGAATATTGAAAGAGCTGGGTTTTAGTCTGGAAAAGAGGACACAGAGGGGACATGATAACAGTTTTCAAGTACCTAAAAGGTTGTCATGAGGAGGGAGAAAAATTGTTCTCCTTAACCACTGATGATAGGACAAGAAGAAATAGGCTTATATTACGGCAAGGGAGGTTTAGGTTCAACATTAGGAAAAAATTCTTGTCAGGGTGATTAATCACAGGAATAAGTTGCCTAGGCAGGTTGTGCAATCTCGGTCATTGGAAGTTTTTAAGAGCAGGTTAAACAAGCACCTAGCAGGGATGGTTTAAAAGGGTACTTGGTCCTGCCATGAGTGCAGGGGACTGGACTCGATGACCTCTCATGGTCCCTTCCAGTTTCTATGATTCTGAAACTAGGCCTCAATCTCACAATTAGCTCCATGTGGGCAGACCATTGCACCTGCACAGAACCCGAGTGACTTCACTGGGGTTCTACAAAGATCTGCTCATTGCAGGATTAGGCTTTTAAATGACAGTTGTGCCAACTGAACCAGATGAGATAAAGGACAGCTTCTTACAATCTGTGTCTGGAGTGGAGAATGTCTGCTGGCACTTCAGGACAGACTTGAGTTGGCCTTAGAAACAGCAAAACGAACAGTGTGTTACCAAGAAAGGTTTTATTTTCTTTTGCCAGTAGCTTTGTTAATTGCACAATTTTTTTTGTTTTGCCATTTAAACATCACACATCCTATTCTGAATGACAAACGTTAATTAAAAACAAGGCAAAAAATAAAAATTCACAATCTTAATTACCTATAGGATCTGTCATTGAGGAAAAAAGGAAACTGCTTTTCTTACAAGCTGTTCACAAGTGTCACATTTTCTTTTTAAAAAGGAGGGAGTCAAAAAAATAAAGCAAATTGCTAAAACAGAAATCCTCATAAAAAGGAACTTTACAGAACTGCCAACAATATTAAGACAACATTGACTAGCCAGTTTCATTATAGCATCTTTCAATCCACAGCTTCCCCGCAGCACGTCTCAGGCCTGCAAACAGAATGGGCTTTGTGTTCAGAGACTACAGACATAAATAAAGAATCCAACTGAAACCAACTCCTGGACCAGAACCTGAAGTGGCATTTTAAACAGTTCACTTTTTGCCATTTCCTCCCCATCCCCATGCTTCATGTATATTTCAGAGTGCGCTCTCTGCTCCCTTGTGTATCCATAATGGCGCAGTCCTACCGGAAACACCACACCGACCAGCAGACCCGTGTCCATCTAGCTAGAGCTGCAGTTTGACTTTCACAGGATAAATCAGAGTGTTTTACTGCTCTGCCGTGCCACTCTCATGTACATTCTGATCCCATTTGAGAACATTAATGTTTTTGACAAAACAAATCTGCTGCAGTGCAGTGATCTGGGAACTATTTTCCCTATGTATAATTCTTTGAATTCATTGTGAAATAGAGATCACACGACTTAAGAGCTTCCTTCTCCCCAGCTCATTCAAGTAGCCCCCCAGAGTCTAGTGCAGGGAGATCCTTGATTACACTGGCTCAGATCCATTCACCCTTAATTTATTCCAATACATTTCTGCAAGGACATTATAAAGGCCCTCCATTGCAGTGGCTCAGTTCCCAAGTACCCCTGCAGATACACCCTGAAGTATAAATTCTCAAATCCATTTCTCCTGCATGCTGAGATGAGCATCTTTCCCCACACATTGTCAACTTCCATACACTGTGCACCAGCTTACAACTGTAACGTGTTTAAGAAGGATTTTGAATGTTGACTGCAGATTTACTGTAGTTGTAAAGCATGCATACAAGATGTCAAAAGCAGACTGATAGTTAATAGCAGGTAAGGTGAGACGTACATTTACCGTAGGATACCTAAGCGCAGGATGACTGGTTTTCATGAGTAGACGTATATATAAATAATATAGGACTATGCATAAACACAATAATGGGCAATTAGGCCAAGTGTCACCTAACAGGGAGATGTTTCCCATCGGACGGGATACGTACTACAGTGTTAGCTCACAAATGGTAATGGGTCAACAGAGGAGGTGAAGTATTTAAAATAAAAACATCTACAGCTTTAGAGAGCAGTTGGATGTTCTATTCCATAATGAATACCTGACACTTTCCCATGTCTTAATGAACCAGACCCACAACTTTACCGATTCCATTGCAGGCGAGGCATCGGTTTCAACTAAAGAATCCTGAACCACAGGATTATCTGTGAGTTTTCCTAAACACTGCAGCCCTGAAGCAGGAATTAACGAAGGAGGGCAACATGCCAATGGCTGTTTGTTCTTAGCCAATGCAATACAAAGGATCTAGTGGTAGGACAAGCAGCACTTAAGGACTTTACAGAACATGGCCTGCTCTGCATTTGCTTTCAGTTCCACTTTAGAATTCCAGCCTACAGGGAGTTGACAGTGATACCCACCCTAAGGAGGTGGGGAATGATCTTGGCCAATATCCCTGCTATTTTACTAACATTTTCAGTCTCTGAATCTAACTCCCCCCTTAAAAGCTAATACTGAAAGAATTAACATGACAAAGTTCTGTGCTCTTAGACTCGGGCAGCGTTTGGACATAGGTTTCTCCACCTTCGGCACTGAACATTTCTGTGTTCTTGCCATTTCACTTTTGCAGTTCAGCTCCAATGCTTCTAGGCTCAAATTCAGTAGCACTTTAGGCCTCTATTTGTTTACCTAGCTTTTCTTAAATTGGGATCTGGCCAAGCAGAGTCAAAACTGTAGCAAAAGAAATAAGCTATGCTACTTTGGTACCCATAACAGCAACATTCAGCACCTGTACCCTACATTTTACATGTTTGAAACTCACCAATCATCACAATACCTCTGTGAAACAGATTAATAGCAGTCCCACTTTTACACATGAGAAAACTGAGGCCAGGAGCTAAAATGATCCCCTGAAGGCCACAGAGGAAGAGCATGGACTGGAACTGTGGGACTTGGCCCTATGATCATTCCTCTAGCCCTGTCTGTCAGAATGCTGACTCTTCTTGTGAAATTGCCAGAATCCAAGAAGCCTTTGTAAATAATCGTTAGTAAAAAGCAGAGGTTGCAGAGAATTTAAAATAAGGGCAGGAAGGATCTCGAGGTTTGTTTCTTCACCAAGAAAACAAATTCTGGCTCAATTTAATCTTTGAATTTGTACTTAAGATTTTTAAGCAAATCCCTATAAATCTCTAACCCTGTTTACAGGGATGTGCTGCTGCAGGCTGTGTTTGTATCAGGATCTCTCATCCTGACTGTCATCTCTCATCCACCGGGGTCTGTGGTCCCTAATTTAGAGTTATCTCTAGACGGGAAGACATGAATACAGCTTGCTCTCCCATCAATAGCAGGAGCTCCTCCATGAAGGTGCTGGGGGGGATGACCATGCCAACATTGCATGCAGCCCACATACAGCGCCATCACCTTGCAGAACTGCCTTTCTCCATGGGAGGTGCTTTGTTCCATAGCAGTGGGTGACGAGCAGGAGCAATTCTCACCCCCCAACTGAGACCTATGGTTCTGCTGACATTCACAGGTAGATGGGATGTATTACAACTGTCCCTTGATGCAGAGAGGCCAACACATGTTACCCATGGGAAAGGAGAGAAGTAATTGTTAGAAACAGCATCTCGGACAAGTGTACAAAGGAGAAAATAAAAAGCCAAAGCAGCAGATTTCTGGCTGAATTGCCTCAGAGCGTCTGAACCAGCCGTCACCATTCTGTTCCGCGACTGTCAGTGCATGGCATGGATTTTCTAATCAGACTGCAACAATCCGAGCCCCCTCCTCCCCCTTGTGCCACCAGGGGAAGGCTCACCGCAGCAGCTGCCTTGTGGCAGATTGCAACAGTTTGTGTATAAAAGGAAATGGGGAGACAGAGATGGACTGGTCCAGAGTTAAAACCCAGTATCATCATAATATTAATTAATAATCATGGTATTAACAGTAAGAATGGTGCAGCCTAGTGAATGTAGGCCCTGTACACAGCAGACATGTCGTTGTCTGATTGGTCCAATGCTTTTGCTCGTTTGTATACCTGGAGAAGAGAAAGGGGTAAAGGATCAGTTGCACTTCTCCCTGGAAGTCTGCATCAAGCAGAACTACTGAGCAGCCCTCACTAACAGAGCCCTGCACACATTGCCCTGGGTAATTAGCACGATGTGGAACAGAACACACACAGATCTTGTGGAAGCACTTTCAGTCTATTCTATTCTACGAGCACAAATGACCTGTAGAATTCCTATCAAACCCATCTCCCTTCCCCCAAAGTCTCCAGCCTGCCTGTCATATGATAAGATACATCTCAATTCTTGTCTCAGGACAGCCTTCTCTCCTAGATTTTCCCCCTTGTTGAGAATGGTTGCTCCCCATGCAACACGAGACTTGGCCTGCAGGAGACAGGTGCACACACTAATCCCTAGTCTATACTTGCCGTGCTTTTTGGCGGCAGTCAACGGGAGATATGCAAAGTATGTAAAATACCTTGTGCATCTCCTGCCGACTTCTTAACTACTCCTTACACATTGCACTAAGCTGACAGGAAATGGCATCTGGTCGGCATAGTGCTATTCCAGTTACAGAGCTGGAGTTATAGCTTCAGTTCCATGTTCGACTGAGCGTGTCTTAAGAGACCACTCAATCGAACACGGAAGAGCGCACTGATGGGGGCAAATCTGCCGCCATCAATATAGACACAGCCTAAGCTGAGATGCAAAGTGTCTTACCTCATTGGCTGCAGCTGCCATGGGAGTTGGGTGGTTGACAGAATCCCCTAGTGCAATAGCTAATCTAAGATCCTTCTGGATGTATTTCAGATAGAAGTCAGGTTTAAAGTTTCCTTGCAGGATATCTGAAAAGAGAATCCAAAATCTGACTATAAATCAACCCTAAATAATACCTCAATGACTTCCATCTTCATCTCCCAAGATGCTCCTTCCCTATTCCCCACTCTGTGCCTTCTCCCAGTCACAACATAACAATTTCACTATCATGACTGTCAAACTGAGCCCAGACTTCCAAAGAATTCCTAAGGCAGATTTAACCCCATTTTGTTTCCTCCTTGCCCAATGAATTGTTTATTACCAAAGTGACAGAGAATTCAACCTTTCATGTCAAGACTGATGTAAAGGGGCCAGCAAGAGAAACTTCCCAGCACCCCAGGCTGATAGCAGATAGGATGTTTACATGCCTGCAGCTGCCAGAGTAAGGCAACAACCATGTCCTATGACAAAACAAGAAGGAAATTTACTTTGGCACTTCTGGTCCAGGAAGATGCTGGCGAGTTGTCCCTGATTGAGGATGTCCAGAAGGGTTTGCTGGGACTGACCAGTCACCTGAGCCAGAGTCAGTCCTTCTGCTATTGTTGCCATGAAGCTTCCTTGGACCATGTTCACAATCAGCATCATTTTGGCAGCATTGCCTACTTCACCTGTGGAAAAGATACACCATCGGACTTTCCTCTACACTACAGCACAGCAAGCTCCCCATACACAACATCAGCAACCTAGTCTCTCCACAAGACACACCCCCAACACTAGTAGCTTTCCCCTCCCTTGTCTTACAGATTGCTGACCGTCCTGGAGAAGAAGGGAGAAACTTACCATGATGAAAATTACAGATGGAAATAAAAAGCTTCATTGAGTCCTGGTTATAAACCGCACTCTAAACACAGCTCCCCTCCCAATGTTTGAAACAGGAGTTTTAGAACCACCAACCCAATTCTAAACATACCATGTACCTGTCCAGCTTTCTGTACTATCTCATGAGACAGAGAGATAGGAGACAACCAGCTGATTTGCTCAACCTCTTACCAGTGGTCTGCAAAGAGGATACATGTCCCCCTCAGATGCCTTGCTGGAAATCCTGCTCCTTGCATTGACTGAAAAACTGCAAGGCTCTGGTATTTCAATTACCTAGAAAAAAAGAGGTCTTCCCCATTGCTTGGAAACAGCTACTGCAGTCCTCATATAAACCCCTATCTCCAGCTGCTAGGATCACCAGCATCCCATCATTAGACAGCTGTTGACTTCCTGAGACTGGTGCTTCCAAGAAGCGACCACCTCTGGATACTATCACCTGGAAAGAAAGAAGACGTTCTCTGGTTAGCTCTGCATGAACAGAACAGAAACGTACTATGCAGGCAGCAGAGTAAAGACGACCATGCAGGGCTCTTCCAGTGCTAGGAACAGAAGCATAAATAAATATTCTACACAGACAGATAAGACGAGACTGGAAATGCTGCAGAATACAACGTAGCAAACAAACAAAGTACTGCAAAAGGTCCCTCAGCCCAGGAACTTGCCTTCACCATGTACTCGCAGCTCTGTTCATGTTCCCCTGCCTTACAAAGTTGGGCTAGAGGACTATACATTTCAGCATCTAAAAAATGCAACTATGCCGCATGCCACTGGAAAAGTCTAAGGCCTTGTCTACACGATCACCGTATTGCGCGTTAAAAAATCATTACCGCGCGTTAACTAGCACAGTGTACAGACGTGTGACGTTGATGTTGCGCGATAAGCGCCTTGTTGTAGCACAATCCAACAACCACTCCGACGAGAGTGGTAACAGCTGTTGCGTATCATCTGTTGCGCGTTTGTGCTCGTGTGTACGCTTACCGCGCAATGATCGGCCTCTGGAAATGTCCCATCATTCCCAAGTCGTCCTCTCTGGACTTCCCTCCGCCCGCTCTTTGGCAGTGACGAAACTGTCCCTGCCCACAGTTGAATCCCGGGATTTTCAAATATTTCGTCAGTTTCATTTCCTGGTCTTTTCCTCGTGGAGTGCATTGGAGTGCAGCAGCGTTTCCAGTAGCAATGGCGACCCGTCGCGGAAGACGCGCACCCCTTTGGTCCACGGCAGAGGTGCTTGACCTGATCAGCATCTGGGGAGAGCTGTGCAGGCGCAGCTTCGCGGCAGCAGACGAAATTACGACACATTTGGCATGATTTCTTGGGCAATGACGGAGAAAGGTTATGATAGAGACACATTGCAGTGTAGATCAAAGGTGAAGGAGCTAAGAATCAGCTATCAGAGAGCGAAGGAGGGAAACCGGCGATCGGGATCAGCGCCTGCTACATGCAGGTACTATCAGGAGATCGGAGCCATCCTCAGTGGTGACCCCACAACAACTCCAAACACCACAGTGGACACATCTGTAACCACAGATGAAGTCAATGCCACAACGGAGTTGGATGAGGACCTTGAGGAGGTGGTGGGGGAGACGGAGGAGAACCCGGGGCAAAGCGACGCAGCGTGTAGCCAGGAGCTGTTCTGCACCCCCGCTGATACGTCCTCTCTAGAAGACATGAATTGCAGCATGTCCCTTGAGTCGGCTGAGGGGGGCTCTGGTAAGTTTCTGCTTTGTAATGCTAAAAGTCTATCTCACGTTAAAATATCACTGTGCGTTGTGGGGGTGCTTGCTGTGTCTCCCAGCTGTGCACGCTCCTTACTCCCCATCCATGAGGAGGGCATCAACACAAGCAATGATTGTGAAGTAATCATCTGCATGTAGGTCAGTAAATGATTCTTCAATGTACCTCCAGAGCCTAGTACTCAGATTGGATGGGATGGCGTTTGTGCCAACGCTCCCGAAGACGGACACTTTGCCCCGCCAGCTGCAAAGCACAGCCCTGGGAACCATGGCCGGAAACAGTGCTGCAGCATACGGTCCAGGCTGACTGCCCGCGGCATGTAGGAGATGTATTCTAGCAAGCAGGGGCACTCTGAGGAGAGCGATATCTGGTTCCATCTCTGTGCCCAATGCTGATTATTAGCCCCCAGTAAAGCTGTCTACTAGGACGTACCTTGTCTGCTTCAGCAAGGCATAGGGTGTTGACCGCACTGTACCTTCCAGAGTAATGTGCTACTGGAAGTTTAATTTTCTTATCCTGGCTATGTGTAAACAGCAGCTTGACAATTATTTGTTTTTTTAGAACAGACCTTGAGAAGGCCGTTGTCTACCCCCGCTGCCCGAATGAGAAACATTCGGCAGCGTGCACGAAGGAACAGGGAGGATATGTTTCAGGACGTGTTGAAAGCTACACAGGAGTCCTTGAAAACTGCACAGGAATCCTCCTCTGCGACCAGAGCATTCAGAGCTGAGTACCAGCAGAGGTTGAAAACACACACCGAGGAACTGATAAGCGTGATGAAGGAGCAAACAGAACTGTTCAAGAGCATGGTCGCTTTGCAGTCCCAGGCGATTAATGTTAGGGCTCCACTACAGACACTGCAGCCGCGTCTGCCTCCCACCCCCTGTAGTCCCTATAAGAATTTCTATGAAGTGCACCCGTCCCACCGTAGCATTCCAACAACTAGCTCTCCCCCCCGTACTTTCTAGAGCCCCACAGCTACACACACCTGTAACCCCAACCTTCAAAGTCTGAATAAAAACAGAATAAAATCATTTCATTAAGGCTTTATTTTTACACATGGCTACTTTCACAAGGTGCAGCAGATGCGTCCTAAAAGAAAACTAGGGGAGGGCGTGACTGAAATGCTCCCTGAGTGCCTCCCTTATGCGAGAAGCTTCCCCTTTTGCCCCCCTAATACTCCTAGTGGCTGGCTGTTCGTATGCCTCCTCGAGGCGCTGTGCCTCGGTAGCCCACACTGGGCAAAACCTTTCTCCCCGATTTTCACAAATATTATGGAGGACACAACAAGACGCAATCACAGCAGGGATGTTGTCCTCCGACAAGTGCAGCCACCCATACAAACAGCGCCAGCGGCCTTTTAAACGGCCGAAGGCACACTCCACAGTCATTCTGCTGCGGCTCAATCTGTAATTGAACCGTTCCTTGCTTTGATGTAGGTTGCCGGTGTACGGCTTCATGAGCCATGGCATCAGTGGGTAGGCTGGGTCTCCGAGGATAACTGTGGGCATCTCCACATTCCCCACTGTAATTTTTCTATCAGGGAAAAAGGTACCCCCTTGCAGCTTCTGGTACAGACCGGAGTTCCTGAAAATGCGGGCATCATGCACCTTTCCCGACCACCCAGCACTGATGTCAGTGAAACGCCCTCTGTGATCCACGAGTGCTTGCAGCACCATGGAGAAGTAGCCCTTCCTGTTGATGTACTCGGTAGCGAGATAATCCGGTGCCAAAATAGGGATGTGTGCGCCATCTATGGCTCCGCCGCAGTTCGGGAATCCCATGGCAGCAAAGCTGTCCACAATCTCACTGACATTCCCCAACGTCACTGTCCTCCGTAGCAGCACGCGATTGATGGCTGTGCAGACTTGTGTTAGGGCTACTCCGACGGTGGACCTCCCGACTCCAAACTGGTTTGCAACCGACCGGTAGCAATCAGGAGTCGCCATCTTCCAAAGAGCTATCGCTACACGCTTCTCCACAGTGAGGGCTGATCTCATGTTGGTGTCTTTACGTCGCAGGGCAGGGGCCAACTCTGAACACAGTTCCAGAAATGTTGCTTTCCGCATTCGAAAGTTCTGTACCCACCGCTCGTCATCCCACAGCTGCATAACAATGCGATCCCACCACTCGGTGCTCGTCTCTCGCGACCAGAAACGGCGTTGGACCGTGTGCAGATGATCGGTGAAGGTGCTGAGCAATGCGGTGCTGTTGCTCTGCACGGCATCGATCAGCCGCTGATCCTCAGTGTCATCCTCTGGATGGGAGCTAAGAACGTAATGAGCAACCATCCGAGATGTGTTCAGCATGTGGAGGGCGAGAGTGGAGACCAGAGCAGGATCCATGCTGACGCTGATTTTGTTTCTTTCCAATGGCGCGCTCCGTGCAAACACTATTGAAAATAGGCGCGAGTAGACGCTAGGGAAATGCACTGCACCATGGGAAACATCCAGTTTACCCATGCTGCTATGTGCTCCTTTCCTTCATCCCATGATTCCAAGCATGTACTCAGGGAAAATGGAATGCTGGGATACGTGCCCAGAATTCAGTGCGCTAATGCGCATTACAGCGAGGAATTCTGTGACGGAACAAGGAGCGACGTGTGTACGCGCTACACCGTGATAAATATCACGTGCTTCTTATAGCGCAGTTCAGAAGTTGCGCTATAATCTGATCGTGTAGACAAGGCCTAAGAAACTTCGGGTAACAGTGTACATTATCTATGTGTAGGGGAGTGGGGGGAAGCAGAGGTGTTAGAAAGGAGAAGATTAAGTAGAAAATTATTCCATGACACTATTATTTGCAGATGTGTTTGTTGCACAAGTACCATCCTAAATTAGGAGACACAAGAAGAGGGGCTTGGAAGTTTAGAGGAGGGAAATATCCTGGCATTTAAGTTCACAGAACAGTTTCCTTTACATTTTTACTTTTGCTGCCCATGAAAATGAGAGATGGTAGGCCCAGACCACAGGCCTTTGACAGATCTTCATGGCTATGTCTATACTTACTAAAGTTAGTTCAAATTAATTTATTCAAACTAACTAATTCAAACTAATTTTAGTTAGTTCGAATTAACTTAATTCGAACTAGAAAAATTTAGTTCGAAAGTTCGAATTAGCGAATTGCGTTGAGTTCAATGGGCCGGTTAGTTCGAACTAACATGGCCACATTGGTTAATTCGAACTAACTAGCTCAAATTAACCCTTAGTTCGAATAGCATATTCAAATTTATTAGTTTGAATTAAGGAAGCCCTTAATTCAAACTAATGAAAGCCAAGTGTAGCCATGGCTTAAGTTAGTTTGAATTAAGCTTCCTTAATTCGAACTAACTTGCCAGTGTAGACATAGCCCTAATGACTTCCTAGACCTTCTGATAGGAGCATGTTAGTTCAACGCAGATTTGCAATCTAAAGTTTACATTTTGCTTCACCAACATACATGACCTTTCATTTTTGCACTGCCCAATCCTTCTGCTTTTAGGCCTGGATCAAAGCCAGTTCCAGGACAAAGGCATATGGAGTTGAGAGGTCAAGGCAAGAAACAAAAATTTCTCTCCAAGCAGTGGTCATAATCTTTCATCTCTCAGATACAAGGAGGAAAATACCTGGGCCACCCTTGATGTAAGTATTTTTAAGGACAGGCACATGAAGGGACTTCCTTCTCATGCCCTGGAGTATTTAAAAACAAAAAGAAATAGGCAGATTGTGTGTTTTTAACAAACTGAGGAAAACATATTAGCCACCAATAAGGACTCCCAAACCTTCTCTCCCTCTCCTCCAAGCTGCTACTGCAAAAATGAATATGGAGGATAGGAACTGGAGCTTCGCCAGCTGTTAGCACAGGTAGCAGCTGACAGCACAAAGCCTTAGCTGTACAGAACTATAAGAAAATCTGTTCTGATTTTGTAAATTAGACACTGTTTGACAAGTTGCGTTTTTTCAGTTTCTCAGAGCTTGCACTTACCCTCGAGAGACTAGGTATCTCAATACTGCAGTAAATTATAGTTAACCCCCAAAACAACAAGAATTCCACCAAGGTGAATGCAAGATGTTTAGTTTAAAGCAATTACCTGGGCCAGTTCTGTGACTGTATCTGCATCCACTGTCGACATATCCACATAGCACTTCCCTGGCCGTATACCCTGCAACACCCCACTTGGACCAAGTACCAGCTGTGGAAATAGACAAGGGGTAAAGCAATAGCGTGTCTGCAAAGAAAGTCAAATCTTTCAATGGCAGTAGTTAAAATAAACCTGATTCTGCAGCGCTAGTCTACTGGAAGGGTTTCAGAAATGTTCATGCTTTCAGTGTAATTTTAAACAAACAAACATACAGCAATGTTTTTGTTAAAACCATTTACTACTGCACTATCTGGCATCTGGAATGGTCCTGATGAATTTATTCAGTGGAACTGGGAATCTGTATCCTGGGGCTGTTCAAAAAGGTTTGGGTAGGACAGGGAAGTCAGGACTCTGAGCTGCAGTCCAGTTAGGAAAAAGAGAATATAATCCTTACATCCTTTGCTGCCTTTGGATCTGATACACAGGCGAAGGTGATGTCACAGGTCGAGACCACCTCGGCGGGGGTTCTTCCGAGCCGTGCCCCCTCCTGGATGAACAAATCACACTGCAAAAGTCACAGATCCAAACGTAAGGAGCAAGAAGCTCAAAGCAACAGGTCCTCTAAGCTACTGCTGTAACACTAACGAGCTCTAACTATCGTGCCCAGACTGATGTGAGATAGGCCTGACACATTAGCAGAAGGACAGACCACCACATAGACTGTCAACAGCTGCTTGCTGCACAATGCCTGAAGCCAAAGAGGCAGGGATCAAGTATAAGAAAAGGAAGATGTTTGGGAGGGGGCAGGAGGAAAAGAGCAAGTTTTGTGAGAAATCAGAGAAGGGTTGAATAATCCAAAGTTTGATGGAAGCGGAGAAAATCCTGGACGAGGATTCTGTCAAATGGAACCTCCTGTTTTGCTAGCAGGAATATCCATAGAGCTGAGAATTACTTGGGGTTTATCTGTTAGATTGGCTGCTTCTCCAGTTGGCCAGTCTCCTCCCATTGCCTGTGTTTAGGGGGAGTCTCTTGAAAAATAGCCAGAGAGAGAGAGAGAGAGAGAGAGAGAGATGAAACACTTTCACACCCTCTGCCCCCAACATTCTTCTACCCCTCTTCCTTTAAAAAAGAAAAAGAAAAAAGGCAAACCTCAATATTCATAAACACTTTAAGGAACCTAAACCTTAGTCTGAACTCTTCTGTCAGCTTGCCAGAGCATTATGAATGGTGCTGAACACCAAATGACTCCTGTTACCAAAGACAGTAATTTCTCTCACCTCACAGAATGTGTCACACTGATACAGTTGTTCTTTTGGGGCAAAATATTGTGTTGTGTTTTTCACCCACCAAAAGTGGAGGGGGAAGGGAAATGGCACATTGGATGAACTAACATTCATATGCAATGAACTAACATTACATAGCCAAGCAGCTTGAATTAGTTTTGGTGATGAAACCCTGGAAAACTATCTCAGCCTCACTGCTGCTCTTCAGGTTCTCATTATGAAGCAAACAAGGAGTCCTGTGGCACTTTTAAAGACTAACCAATTTATTTATTGCATGGGCTTTTGTAGGAGAAAAATCTTCAAAGCATCTGATGAAGTGGAATTTTCTCCCACGAAAGCTCATGCAATCAATAGATTTGTTAGTCTTTAAAAGTGACACAGGACTCCTTGTTTGTTTTGCTGAACTAGACTAACACGGCTCCCCCTTTGGAACTTGTCATTATGAAGCTGTTATTCCGGCTCGAATAGCATAACAGAGTGCCATGGTGGAGAATCTCATCCAAATGGCATGTCCTACAAAGTGAACTTGCCTAAATCTTTCTTACTTCACACCCTGGAGTATGGCTGTTCTAGCTGAATACAATAATGGCACTGGATTCCATTCCTCCAAGCAGGTGCACACACATTTCCTGAAGGGAAGGCATTAAAAAAGAGGTCCCATTGTGAGAGACTCCATCCCACACCCTCTTGGGGATACACTCACCTTCTCAGCAGTCCGGTTCCATACAGTGACCGTGTGACCCATTTTTAGTAAGTTGGAGACAATGCCACTTCCCATCAAGCCAAGACCCAGAAATCCTATCCTGGGGAAAAGAAGAAAAGGGAACACACACACATGACAGATGCCTTTTGTCAGACTGATGCCTCGGAAAATGCCAGATAGGAGAGCCTACACATCAAGAACTTATGTCACTTCATGCACAGGTAGAATAAAAGCAATTTTAAGAAGCCAGCTGATTCCAAAGGCAGCATTCAGGCTTATTTGAAGAGCAAGCTGGTACTCAAGGGAGCACAAGGAAACACAGACAATATGGCAGTCATTTCAGCACACCAGCTGCCTACTGGTTGTCAAGATTTTTATAATCATGGAAAAAGGTTCCTTCCCTGTTACTCCACAATAGGAATTGCTTTGCAGCGGTGGCTCCAGGGATCCTGTCTGCATCATGCCAGTTTACAGCAAAAGGACAGATGCTAGTAGGAGACCCTGACATACTAATATCAGATTTAAATTACACTTCAGACTTTACACACTGAGAAGTGCTTCTCCTTCCCCCATGATGTAGCATTTCTGAATGCTAATCTGAACAAAGCCACTGCAGATGCATTTCAGCTTCAGTGTTACATCTACCCTTCAGTTCACAGCTGGTTGTGTCTGCTGCTTTTGAAGCAAACCAATATATTAGGGTCGGAACAAGCCACCTTAGCTCCTTCAGTGGCAGGGTTTGCCTATTTCCATTTCTCACAGCTGAAGAAACATTCCCCCTTCCCACCTTCCAAACCCTGTTCTTCAGAGAAAGGATTTTACCTGAATAACTTCATCTTTACTTTGGATCCCCTTGAGTTAAGGCTGAAAACTGACACCCCCAAAGACAGAACCAATCTAACAGCAAACAACAGACCAGGGCCTGAGCTGCAGTTGAACACGACAGAAGTCACAGAGTGAAACAGGAAGCTCAACTGTGGCTCCTGTACCTCTAGAAAGGAGAAGGGAAACAGAAGAAACCAGAAGGCTCACGTGCTCCTGTGAGGTGGGAGAAAGCACCGCCCTCTTCCTCTTGCCTTCTAGCTGCTTGAGCTAGTGATCAAACAAACCTGATCGTCTGCTAGACATTACTGGAAAGTGACACCATTTTACCTTGCAGCCCACACTGCATTCCAAAGTGCAGACCTGTGAAATGTTCCGTCATGTCAGGTCACACACTGCAAATGTGTCAGGGTCAACAAAACCCAATGCCCTATTAGCATCCTGCATGCCTCTTGCTGAACTCTTCCATGGTCCAGCATCGCCACCCACAGGTGTGGTTGTTTCCCATAAATGAGTCTCACACAGGGACCGAAACAGTGGAGGAGGGATGAACAGGTTTATTTATTCTAACAAAGTGACAGATGGTCAACTGCTGTTTGCAGTGTAATTGTAGCCACATTGGTCCTGAGATATCAGAGACAAGGGGATGAGGTAAACAACTTGTACTGAACCAACTTTGCTGGTGGAAGGTTCTGCAACACAGAACTCTTCTTCAAGTCCGGGAAAGGTAACTCTGTGAAGCCTGAAAGCTTGTCTCCCCCTTCCACCAACACAAGTTGGTCCAGTAAAAGATATTACCTCACCCACCATGTCTCTCTCAGTACGGCCAATGGCTGCTTCCCCAGCTCCACTTGAAAGCGGATGAGGGTGGAGGAAGAGAGATAGAGCAGAGTGGCAGAAGGGGAGAGAAGGGAGCTTCTCAGAAGAGATGGGGACTTTACTTTTTGTCAGTAGGGGTGATGCTGCCATTAACTGCTGTGCTGTCTGCTGCCTGGATGGAGGTGGATCCTGTTTCCTGTGAAGACAAGCCACAAGATATTCTTTCGTTAGTGGAATTGCCAGATCTCAACACAATAAGAATAAGACAACAGGGAGGTTAGCCTTACCTCTTCACACACCTTCAGCTTCTTAGTGATTGCCTGATAGCAGACAGCTGGCTGTAATAAGAGGAGAGAAAAAAAACATTTAAGGAAAGGCTGGTGCTCTTTCACTTCATCCTGCTCTCTACAGGACAAAACTGACCAAGGCTCCTGTGAGACACCAGGGCCAGAGGGAAGCAGGAGAGTTGTCCTATTGAAAACCGGGGAGTGGGCGGGCGCAAGCCCGCCCACTGCTAAAACTCCTCCCCCAGCCTATGGGGACGGAGCACTGGACCCGGCATCAAGTGAGTACGGGGGACAACAAATGACTAACGGAGCAGGAGAGTTGTGGAAGGCAGGTATCTAAGCCTTAGAATGATCCAGGCTTCGTTCCCCACAGTCTGAGCAGGGTTTGCTTCAGTTAATTAGAGTCACCTGGGACCAATTAAGGCCCAGCTGATCAAAAGCCCTTGCTCCAGCCAGAGGGTGTGGAGAGCAAGGAGGAGTAGAAGCAGGGAGTGTTAGAGAGAGACAGAGAAAGCAGTATCAAGTCCTGTATGAGATAAAAGAGCACAGAGAGAGGGGGAAATAGCCCAGGGGAGGGTAGTGCTGTTGCAGCAGTGTCAGCAGCGTGCAGCTGCCATTCCTAGGGCCCCTGGGCTGGGGCTCGGAGTAGAGGGAGGGGCTGGGCCCCTTCCCCCCTCCTGCCCCTCTGTGCAGTCAGAGCACCAACTGCCCAGAGCCAGAGGCTACCAGGGCTTACCTTGGGGCCCACAACATAAAGCAGCACAGGACCCGCAGGAGCAGAGCGGCCAGTTTGCCACAGTTGGTACAAAGGAAAAAAGGGGCAACTCATCCACACACCATCATCTGCAAAGCATGAAGAGACCCCTACTTTTGTCCCTATGAGAGAAAATACAGCCCCCAACTTTCCTGCAATGCAGGGTAACCAAGAAGCCTAATGCTTTTACTTGGGCTGCTCACCCTCTCTTCCTATGTAGGTACTACATGCTCCTGTGCGACAATCCACACCATTCAATGGTGCAGGCCCAGAGCAGAGGGAACCTGTCTGTTCACGCATTTGAAGCTGCAGAGGATGGAAACCCTTAATCCCTTCTCCCGCAAAGGATGTGCACTAGCATCTTGCTGAACACTCTGTCTCATGCCTACACTCAGTGTGTCACTGATGGCTGGAAAAGCTGAACGCTTATTAGGAAGAGAGAGGCTCTGCGGGATTTAACAAATGAAGTGGGATAAAGGCTTTGCTTCCCCTTGCTGTTCTTTGTGAGCTCATCTAGATCAAGCTAACAACTTGTTAGAATCTGCAGCTATCTGCTCCTACTCCTGCTGTCTCTGTCCAGATTCCTACCTAGATACAAACCCATTTCATTTATTTGACCTTTTCTTTAATTCCAATCTTCATTGCCTGACGATAAAAATCCCACTTGACTTTCTTGGCATTAACTGACTATTTCCCTGGGACAGGAAGTTTCAGTCTAATGCTCTCCTATCTATTCCACTCAACCCACATGAAATAACTAATAGATCAACTGTCCCACATGACAAGACCAATGGGTTACTTGGCATAGGAAATACCACCTCTCTCAGTTCAGTCAGCCTGGGGAAAGTCAAAGCCTGTGGCTGGACAATTTTCAATGTCTATACATTTTGTAATTATGAATGCTAAAATAAAGTTGACTTAAGTCCATAGGATAGGGAATGAAAGAGAGGACCACTGGAGCAGCACAAAGGATTTTCATATCTGTAGCTCTACATGCCCAGCATTGGAAAACTGGCTCTTACTGCATTCTGTCTGAAGCATTAGACCCTGCAGAAGGCAGGATGCCAAGCTAGATGGACCAGCTGTTTGATCCAGTCTGACAAAACCTATGCTCCTATGGCTCACCTTCTCTGTCTGGCTCAGCAGGAAGTGATGGAAATGTGGGTCACCATCCTTCACAGGCTGCAATCAGAAAAGCACAGGCTGAGAAACATCACCAGAGAGTTACTGAGCAACCTCAGCACTGATTCCCCAGTTCTCCCAGACGGACAGCAGCATTTCCCATTTGAGAAACCTGATAAATTGCTCCCCTTTCTCTGCCTGCCTACTTTATGACCCTGACAGAGTTATCCCAACTCAGAGAAAGAGTAGGAGACAGGGAAGAATTATTAAGAGAGGGGTATGAGAGATGGGGAATCAGGATGAATTACATTAAGAATAATGTGGCATACATTAGAGTCCAGATCAGAAGACCAGGTACTATCTGTTTAATCACATCATATTAGAAAGACTACAAAGATTACATTTTTTTAGACTCCTCCCAGCAGATTACGTTCCGTAACATAAATTCTACAACATCTACGCCCAACAGAGCACAGTCATGCAACTTCCTAGCTCTTCCCAGTTTAAACTGGAGTTATCAATAAAAGTTTTGGTTTAAAGGAAAATAAATCATTAAAAAGATAACCACATACTTGTGCTGCTAATGATAGTAAAGATTATTAAAGCTAAAAGGATTTAAATCTGAAATGTTGATGTATTGTATGATTGCTGACAAATAGCCATATAGTAAATATGCAGACAAGATACACAGATCCAGAGGGAAGTGAATTGGTAACTGAGGAACAAAGCTTGCTCATTTATACATCACCATCCCCTGCTCACTGATTAGTTGTGGCAGTTTCATTTAAGTAGCATAAGAAGCTAGCTACCTATAGGAGGTGGAAAGATCTACAAAGATTATCAGAGGCTAGGATATGAGACACAAATGAACTGCACCCAGCATATCCACTCCTATAAGAGTCAATCTAGTTCCTAAGTCACTTTTAAAGCAAAGAAAGCTAAGAGTTTAATTACCTCACTTACACCTGGAGGCCACTTAAATCCAGCCACTGTTCCAGTCATCACTCTCTTCACTGTACTGGACTCAGGGATTGTGAGGTCCTGAGAAGAGACAAGGAGGATGGTAAAGATTGTAGCTTTACAGTCACAAGGGCTGACCAAGTAATGTTTTTTTATGACATACCAGCAAGATTCTCCCCCTTCCCCCCCAAGAGACTCATGAGAAATTTTCCATCTCCCAGGCCTTTGGAAATCCCTCCCCAAAAAGATCACACTGAACTATGTGCTGCATCGTCACTGTAAGACCAGTCCAGCAGCGGGCAAGATGATGGCAAGTAGGAATCACTGAATTGGAATGTAAGCAATTAAATCAAGCCCATTGAACCCAGAAGGAATTTGTATAATTACATAAATGCCAAACAAACTTTGGAAGAACTACACATCTCTTACCCCACCATTCCCCAAATGTGTGGCACATCCCTCGGGGGAGGGTGTGGGTGAAGGACTAATCATGGCAGGAGGATGCCCCCACAGATAATTCTTCTCCAGATTCTTAGCTTACATTTTTTTAAAAAATGAAGTAATAGTGAGGAAACTCTCCCACCATGAGGCAAGCATAACCAAAGCAGCAATGTCTGCCTCAGTTTGCAGGGTCTTATACAGTAGCTCAGATGTTGGTTAATACTTTCATTTCAATGGACACTAACACCAATGGCAACGATACTTAACATGCCAATATTTCAACTGTTTCACTACACTGCAAAGCATGAAAGAGAGGAAGTGTATTATGAATTTCTACAGCAGCAATTCCCATGTGTGGTATACAGAAAATTTATAAATTAAGCTGTGTAGGCTCCCTATGACATCACATAGCAGGATTCAGGAAGGAAATGGGGACATGATTGGTTTCACTTCCCTGGAGGAGGGCTCTCAGCGGTTTTAAAAAAAAAAAAAAGGATGAACATGACCCTCTCCTGCTCCAGAGCTACCTCCCAAAAGAGCACACTACAGTCCAACACCAGGAGTTTCCACTTGGAGAACTAAGCAGCAGCTTGCATTACTTGGAACAAAGATGGCCAAATTATGGCTGCTAATCTGGCTTGTGCAGTCTGGATATTACAGACCCTGGCACGTAATATTCCATCTTGGTCCAGGAGACCTTCCATTCAGATCAAGATGAAGAACTCCACATGGGGATTTGTAGTTATTGGAAATTACTCCTCTATTTGCATTGCCAAGAGAGGCTACAATGTGCATTGTTATATTCAAATTAGTGGCCCTTAGATTCCTGGCGAGTTATGGATGCCCAGATTTTACCCAACTTCAAAATATCATTGCTTTAGTTTAAAATTGAGTCTATTTTAAAGAAGAACGCAGCCATTCATATAAATGACCAATTATTGTGGTTGGGTACTTCTTGGTGGTTCAGGAGTGTCACTTATCATTGAGTACTGCTGCTATCTTTATCCTGTTTTTTTTACAATAAGGATAAATAAAGATGATCTGTTATGAAACAAAACTTACATGCCAACATTTCATGTTACTCTACATACATTTTCTTTTTGGCCAGAAAAATCAAATATTAGATTTTTAATGATTATTTTCAGAATACGGGTAACAGCAGAATTTAGGCCTTGGCTCGTAAGTTTTCATGACAGCATTAACAGACACTATATTATTCTCTGGACGCACATGTTGTTATCAATGTCACATATTAATTAGCCTGTTTTCTCATTTGCTCTGGCTAGACATTTGCTAGCTAGTTGATTAGCTCAGTATTGTTAAGAAGAGCTTTCCACAGACTCTACTGAGGTTTGCCACTAAAATACTTATAAATCCTTACCAACTCGTTTGTGGTAGCTGACAGGACTCCTGCAGCAACATCTCAGCATGCAACAAATGCCACATGTCAAGATGACTGATAAATCTACAGGCTAATGAGGATCACACTCATGACTGGCAACTGATCTCACAAATACAATCTTTTGCAATATGCATTCACCACGACTGGAATCATGCTCTGATCCAAGAAACCATCTTTCATCCCCATAAGATTCTGAAGGTCCATTTTAATCCACATATTTATACCTGAACTTTCCTGGAGCACTAGGAACACATACAATAAATTAGTTAATAAAAAGTTGTTGTGCCTCCAGGAGCAACGATGCTGCTCAAAACCAACCAATACCCACCCACCACTTCTTCCTCCTCTCAGAAGAAAGGAGAAACAGATGGGCCTTGCAGCGTGACCTGCAGGATAACATACTTCTTACCCTGATCACCCTCCCCAGTTTGACAAAGGGAGAGTCAATACCCCATCATGAAACCTGCTTCACCAGCAGTACCCCTGCATCTCATATTTGGTATTTAAGCTGGAACTTAATACAGAGTTATCAAGACGACTGCTGCTCGAACAGTCAATGCCCAATCCAATTAGAGCTTTAGAGATCAACACCGACATTGACTTGCACCCAAAGTGCACTGGAAGCCAGCAAAGAACATGAGTCACAGGTACAAAGCGATCTCACTGAAGCACCCCTGAGCAAGCCAGCTGCCACGCTGCACACTGAAGTTTCTCAGTGCTTTTCAGCAATAGTTCCTTGTAGAGCATGTGCATTACAGTAATGCATTTTGGAAGTGACAAAGACATATCACTGCAGTGAGGTCCACAATCAAAATAAAAATTTGCAACCTTCTAGCTACAGACATAAAAATACACTTGGCTGCTGTTACAGGGACATCCCGAAACAACAGAGAATACAAAACGTGGAGTCTCATTGTACTTCTAACAGTCTGTGGGAATATGTCCACAATCACAAAACCTAAAATAAGCCTCACTAACACTTCTGTTATGCTTGTGAGCTTGAGGGAAGCTTTCTTCAGTGGCTCTCAGTCACCTGCCCCAAGTGCCCAATCTTTGGTAGCACGGGGAGTAAAAGAGGAAAGAGCATGACAAACAAAAAGAGACGAGATAGGCGATGCACATCAGGATATCATCTCAAGGCACTACAGCTCATGTCTCCCCTCTAATCTTCCAAGGGGCTCTCATGTATAAACTGAACAGGCAGACTGGCAAGATGGAACCACATGAGATAGCCCTCAAAGATCTCTCAGAAAGAAATGAATGGAAACACTCAAGAAAGTCTACCCAATTCTGCGAGGAATCCACAGAAGAGAGTCAACACTACCCTGATCAAGGGAATCGATTCAGAAGAATCAACGTGAACAGCTTTTCAAACAGTACAAATTAAGAGTAGAAAACGGAACTCTTCCTTTTGGTCTTTAAGGGAAAGTGCCAACCATCCCCTACAGCTCATCGGCAAAGTCCACTGGTCATTGCAGCACATGGACAGCACAAACCTTCTCATCTTTGGGGGGCCGTCCCCGCTTCCGGGGGCTCTGATCTAGTGCTCTTTTTAGGGGCCATTTTGAGCCTCGTTCTGAGGAGACAGAAGATGCTCGCTTCTTTCCTTCCCCTGTGCTCCTCTTCTGCTTCCCTTCAGACAAACCAGCTTTGCGTTTCTCTTCGCCAGCAGACTGCTTGCCCCTCTCCTCACTGGAATTACGCCTATTCTTCTCTTCAGTAGAATTATGGGAAGATGCCTGAGGAGATTATACAACAGAAGATTGTGGGGAAGGAAGGGAGAGAAGTCTGAGTGATTTTCATAAAAGCCCAGGGATACTGAGAATCCAATGCTGATTATCCTCTGGCCAACTAAGGGCACAAAGCCCCTTATAGCATTGGGTTCTATGAAAATTACAGAGGTTTGTTAGCTCTTTGAAGCTGCTGAGTTTGAAGTTATTGAAGTGAGCATTTGTGCCAAACGTATCCATTTCAAACAACTGGCTAACAGGACAGGCCATGTAAATGGATGCTGGGGAATCATACAGTCTAAAACAAAGTTATAGGAGAAAGTCAGTTTTAACCCCAGGTTTAGCACTGATTCACTGTGTAGTCAATTCACTTCTCTACTTCAGTTTCTGCAATTTTGGGAAAATTAATGTTTGATTAAGAGCTTCAAAGATGGAAAGTGCTATGTAAGTGCCAACTAGCACCACGATCACTGCTCTGTGCAAAGTTTAACGTCAGAGATCACCAGCAGAAACAAAGGTAAAAGAGAAGCTTGGTTATGAATCATGTCAAGCTCTGCTTTGGCACACACTAACCTGGTCCTTGCCTTTGGCTTTCTTAAGGAACTCCTCCACAGCATCCACAGCCTGCTGGAAGCGCTTACCCTTGTTAATTTTGATCATTTCCTCTTTGTGGGCGTGATAAGGCTTCAGCTGCTCCACTTTGATCCAAGCACTGACAATAAATGGCAGAAGTTAACTTTTGATACATTTTCCAATCTAAACGTCAACTTCCTCCCCCAACTGCACCATGTAGAGATAAAACTGATATATACAATAGTATGGCCATATTGGACTGAGCATACCAGTAAACTCACGTCTGGTCCCTTCCCCTGATGGCTCCAACTCCTTTATTCACTGAAGTCTTTCTTCAGCACACAGACTTGTGTATTTAGTCTCCCCAACAAGTAGCAAATCCACAAGTGCAAATGAAACCCACTTTGGCACCATTCCTGTGCTCTGCCAGTGCACCCACATGTCAGTACACATATTAATACGCGCCAGACAGATTGTTCTTGTACTGGTGTGGGGAACACCCATGCAGCCAGTGTGTGCTTTTATTCCTAGGACTGTCGCCACAGAAGAGCACTTAACAGTTCTGACAAAACAACCTTCTGGTGAGACTCCAGGTTATTCTTGTTTAGTACTGCGTGTATATCTAAATCCCCATGACAACTGGTGAAACAGCCCATATTGTTCAACATTAGATTTTCTAACACATTACACACGTTAGCAGATTAAGGGGGACAGACACCATAGCTCACAGCACACCACACTTTCAATATGCACAGGATCAAATGCATTGTAAACAAACTGACATTTATTTATTGGAAACCTAGTCGAACAGGCACAGCCATAAGAATTTTTCAGCAGGGAGTAGCTCAGTAGCATTAAGCAGGTAGATAAAACTTAAAAATGGGCATCATTAAAAACAAAAGATGTTCAATTTCAGTGGTGGAAGGTTTAAACATTTTGCTTCCCCATAGCACTGATTATCGCCTGCAGACAGGGACTGTTTACAAGAAGCCTTTTCAATTTCAGATTTTCAAGAATCATATTTAAATAGCTCTACAATGAAAATAAATTTAAAGGCATGATGCCTTAATAGTTCATTTTCCAAAGTTAAGAAATTAGAAATTCACCCATTATGGCATGAGTCCTTTATTTTTAATTTCCAGCTCCTCCACAAATCTGGTACATTGATATTGAAGAGTTTCATAATTTTTTTAAACTTTCCCAGTTAAGAGCAGATTCTCTCTCATTGTAGTTGTTCTATCACAGCAGAATAGGAGCTCTTTGACTCACTTTTCTGCCCTTTGCTACTTTGTTTTTTCCATGGTTTGTCAACACATTCACTTATGGGAGCAACAGACAAGCAGTTTCCATATGTTAAGAGGCTGATGGAATCAAACTACTTGAGATTTGTTCTCACTTACAGTGGTCTCAGAGAATCAGCAGCCGCATACTATGGGGTTATTTGAGTCTTTCTCCATGCCTTAAAATTGTAATTTCCCACTGCTTGTTAGAATGTTCATCTGTGCCATTTTAAAGCCCAGGGTATTTTACTGATCTCATCATTCTTTGTTTTTCATTTTAAAGTCTGTGTCTTCCGCATCAAGGTTTTCTGACCTGTCATAGCAAATAGCCTCTTTCTCTTGGATCTATTTGGGACAGTAGGAAAATAGCAGGGGTCCCAGGCTCATGCTCATGGATAAATTTTCTTTTCACTTGCCATTTGGGACTTGCCCCTTTGCTTGTTCCTATTTGTTCTTTTTTCATGATGCATTGGCTAGTTTACCAGCTTAAGGCCTTGGTAAGGTGAAACAGCTTTCGTTTTACTAGCATTACAAGTGCCATTGTGTACAATGAGCTGCCGTATCAGTCAGCGTGGTACTGCAAACATTTCATATATATCAATGCTTTTCACATGGGCTTAATACAGGAGAGAACAGAATTTTCACAGCTGTCAGAGCAGTAACTGTTGCTTGGAAGTTGCTGTTAGTACAGGTTTCACTGTGCAAGTAGAGTGCTTACACACTTTCCACTTACTGCAAGAAGCTTTTTGTTAGAGTTTCCACTGCAGCCTGAAGGTAGAAGATTTCCATCCTATGCACCCTATAGAATCCTCTCCCTGATGCTACACTCCCCTTCATACCTCTCTCTGAGTCAGCATAATATAACGAACAATGTCAGTGTTTCTCAGACGACAGTATCTAGTTCAGAAATTGTCCAGGGGATCCTTCTTAAACAGTAAAATGATGGGCAGCATAAAACCCTTCACCCTAGGGTCTTCATTACAACAAAGAATCACTGGGGAGTTGGGTAGTGCTGGTTTATGAACAACTATCTAGCTCAGGGGTCTGCAACCTGTGGTTCTGGGGCCACATGCGGCTCTTTGGCTGCCCCCTTGTGGCTCTGGGCTCCCCCAACCACCGGGGTACCCTGCAGGAGGCCCATGCCTGGCTCTGGGCTTCCCCCAGCCACCAGGGACCCCACGGGCAGCCCATGCCAAGTTCCAGCTTCCCCCCCCCTGCATAAGGGGACCCTGCAGCAGAAACCCTGGCTCACCTCCCTGCACCTCCCACCAGGAGGCTACACCCATTGTGGCTCTTAAAACACTGTTATTGAAGGAATTTTAAAAAATGGCTCTTCTTATCTTTTGGGTTGCAGACCCCTGGTCTAGCTTGTTCTCACACATGCATGTATGCCATAAGAATGTTGGAAAATAAGTCATTTAAGAAGCATTTTCAGCAGCATCCTTCCAGATTTGGCCCCGCCAATGAAATCACTTTATTTCCACTAGTCCCTTCCTCAAAAAACTTATTAGAGAGGGATCAGGGGAAGGCACTGCATTCTACCTCCTAATTGCCTCTTATCTCTGTACCCCGCCCACTCCCCACTCTGTCCCCATTCATATTACTACACCAGCTCTCTGCTCACTGTTCTTTACCTAATGGAGGAGCAAGTCAAGATACGAGGCTAGGCCTAGGGAAGAAATACAGCTACTTGGGATAGTTAGTTAGATCTTTAACCCTTGTCTCCAAAAGGCTAGGGGATATGGGCAAGTAGATGAGGGCTTAGAAAGGCCACAGAAACACAATAAGAAAAGAATTTCTACATCCCTCTCCACAGTTAGTTCCTGATCTACATGTAATTGATTTGTCTGATCTCTCCAGGACAGGGACCTGTGTTCTTACATGCCTCAGTCTAAAGCACCATGTGCTGTAAAAATAAAGCTACTTCACAGAACTAAGCTACACTTGCACTCATGTCTTCAAAACACACCCAATGACCTGGCATAAGTCCTCTCAAATATGACATTAGGCTGTGACATCATAGCTAAGGAAGGTCAATATTCAGAAAAACATTTTCTGAGGCATAACATAAGTACAAACCTTAACCCTAGGTTCAGGCTCTCTACTCACAGGAACCCTAACCAAGAGCAGCAAACCCTAATCATAGCTCCACGTACACTAGGCACTGCAACGCTAACACAAAGGTGAGGAGCTCAATATACAGGAACCCTAACTAGCCCCACAGACCCTGCCCATAGGAACCATAACCTAATCTCTGAGCACTGTACCCAAAGGTACCCTAATCCTAGACTCATGTCACCTACTCCCAGGAACCATAACCCTGCCTCCATATCACCTACACATAGGAACCCTAATCCTATCTTTAAATACCTTACCCTTAGGAACTCAATCCCTAACTCCAAATACCTTATCCACAGGACCCTAACCTTAGAGTGGGGAGACCTACTCCTAAAACCCCTAATCCTGGCTCTAAGTACCCTACCCATGGGAACTCCAACCCAACACCTACGGACTTTACTCAAAGGAACCGAAACCATAGCTGAAGTACACGACGGATAGGAACCCTAGCCCTAGCTCCAAATAGCATATCCATAGGAAGCCTACTCTTAACTCCAAGTACATACACAAGGGGTAGTCTAACTTGAGCTCCAAGTACCCCAGCCACAGGAACTCAAAACCTATGTCCAATAACCTTACCTACAGGAATCCTAACCCCTACCCCCGAAGTCCCTTTCCTTAGGAACTAAAAGCCCCCAAGTACTTGTACCTTAGGAACACATATGCTAGGGCTGGGATCCATACCCACAGGAACCCTAGCCACAGCTCCAAAGGACCCTACCAACAGGAACAGAACACCAAGATTGGGGAGCCCAACTCATAGGAACCCTAAACCTAGTTCCTACTACCCCAGCCTTAGGAACCCAACCTTACCCGCAAATACCCCTACCCATGGGAACCCTAAACCTAGCTCCCTGCTCTAAGGTTAGGGTTAGTTTCCTATTGGTATGGTTCTTTGAGCTAGGATTAGGGTGGCTATGGGAAATGGACTTGAAGCTATGATGATGGTTCCTTTCACAGAGTACTTACAGCTATGACTATGATTCCTATTACTCCTGAGGGAATTCTGATCCAAAAAATAAACGTTCTGTGCACAATATTTTGGAAAATTGTCATTTTTCTCTCTCAAATATATAAATTTGGAGGCTCCAGCATGACAGTTGGGCATACACCCAGTAGCTGCATGGAGGTGGGAGAACACCCTGCGGCCCCTCTCCTTCTTCCCCTCAAGCTGTGTCCTGGCAGCATAGGAGATGGTGTGCTTTTGGTGGGGGAGAAGGGCGACGCGAGGGGGCTAACAGTGCACTGCTTGGTATTTTTCCCTCAAAAACCACCCAAACATTTATAAGAACTTATTTCACTAGATGATCCCAATACTAATTGCAAACAATAATTAAACCGTTCAACACTCCTAAAAGTATTAGTACCCTACCTTTTAAAACAGGAAAATTGTCATACAGAACTAAAATAGCTTGCCCAAGTGCAGAGTGGCTCTAGGACACAGCCAAGAGGACTCAAGAATCCTGATGTGTAGTTATGTATTCCCATCAGACAAAGTAGAAAATAGACTTCCACCATTAGCACTCACTTGTATCCAGCCTTATAGTTAAGGTTGCAAAATGTTTCCCCCATGTCTGTATTTTTATTTGCCTATGAAGTTTTGAAAAAAACATTCTAAGTTTAGATGTTCACAGTGCCATTTTAGATGCCTTGACTCAGCCCCAGTGTGACTTATTTTGGAAAGCTGGAAGAAAAATCACTTGACTCATTTTGGAGTTAAATATTTTTGGGAATGTGGAGGGAAAACCAAACACTCTTGCCCTGATGAAAAGTGATCACCCTAATGTCCTTGTCAGATAACAACTAGTTGAACTTTGAAACTTAACACTTAAATGGCCATCACTTAAGAAAATTTCCAGAATTAAGTTAGAAACAACTTGTCAGAAGTTAAAAGTACCAACATTTTAAAGTTGTGTTCTAAGTACATGCTGTGGAAAGTTTCACAAAGGGAGGGTTCACTCTTCCAAAGAGACCTTCAGCAAAGGTACTGGGTTTTACAAAGAGGCCAATTTTTGACATATGTTTAGAGACACCAGTAACCTTTAAAGGACTGTTCTGTAAAATGACTAGAAATAGCATCTTCCTACTTGGCAGATCCAGTCTGTGTGCATATTCAGATTGATACCTGCTGACATAGAAAACAAAAGTATGTTTTTACTTTTTTTTTTTTTTTTTTAAACTTCTGTTACCCCTGAAGAAAGGACATAAATAAGAGGGAGCAAACTGGATTCTGTTCCTTCTTGAACATCAACACAACTGCTCAATCTGTTACTTCTCTGAAAACCCATTGATGGCAGGGGGCTTTAGGGTGTCTAGCCTGTTTTAAGGTTAGCCTAGGTCTGCTGCTCCTTGATCAGATCCTCAAGACCCATGTTCACCACCAAGTCACCTCCAAATTAGTGTTTTCTGAAAACAAGATCAATAGGGCACACCCCAAAAAGCTCCAGGAGAAAGCTCTTTTCTCCCATGAGGAACACTGCAATCCAGGAACAAGCAGTGGTAGAAGACAGAATTTAAGCTCTGGCATAACAAAAGGATATGGTCACTTTTTTATTTTGCAAATAGTCTTCATATTACTTTTATCTTGGATTGCAAGATTCCTCTGATTTTTTTTTTGCGCGGGGGGCAGGGGAAGGCCGGCGCAGCCAGAATATGATGAAGCACAGTTGCCATCTGGGAATCTTGAGGAGAAAGTAATTCAACAACAGCTTGAGATTGTAGACCTTTTTTCTAGGGGGTAGGCAAATGTCCTCAACAGAGAGAGCAGTCAGACTTGAATAGTTCCTCATAATGCTTTCCCCTGCCAGCCAGCATCCTCTCCATGGTTTATATACTGAACACAAGCCAAAATGGCTTTTGTCCAGATCCCCATCTCTTCCAAACCAAGATGACAATATAAGCTGTAGAGCCAAATGTCATTTGTATAGGAATGGCACTATAGCCAATGTCACATCAAAAACGTAAAAAGCAAGCAAAACTGGGAGCAAAGTACACTGTAATAGTCTAGTGGTAGGTCTCTTTATCTGCATGCACGCAGTTTGATGGAGACTGATCAGGAAGGGGGCAGGGAAGAGAAAGGGGTGGTAAAAGGAGTATTATTTTCAGCTGATTTACTAATGTTTTTCAGTTTTATTATATTCAGCCAGGACACCTATCTCCACATAGATGCATCCCTTTTTACTCCTGTATTACTAATCCGAGCAACAAAATAAGTCAAATATAGAATAAATTACTTTATTTCTGCAACTATGAAATTTCTCCTTCCCCATTTGCTGGAGTTTAAGAACCTAATCTCAAATATAGTTGACTGACAAGAAAATTATGCCATTTTTTGGCACAATCAAATAGATCTGAACATATTCATTCTCTACAAGGTCCAGCATTAGACAGAAAAAAGCCACAGGAGGCAGCCATTTCTTCTATAGATCAGTTGTTCACAAGGATATTGAGATGAAAGAACAGTATTAATTTATGTTCTAACTTTAGGTGGAACACACCAAACAGTTAGGATACCTAGGATTTTTAAATGTTAAAGATTAAATTTCAGAAGCTGGGGTTTGACTATTCCAGTCTGACAGATGATTGGATTTTTCTAACCTGAACTCCAGAACCATGTGATAAACTACATTTATTTTGTAGCTTTGACCCCCTCACCTGCAATTTGTCCATTAATCTCAAGTGGGACACTCCAGACATATGACCAGTTTTTCAAAAGCTATCAACTGGACAAAACCCCCATCAAAAACTATGACACATTAAAAAAAAAAAAAAAAAAAAGAAAAAAAAAAAAGGAGAACAGAGTCAGGTATAACCAAGAACAACAAGGATCCAAGGGCAGGAATTAAAATATCCAGTCTCTGACTACTGATAACTTTATGGCCTGACCCATGACTATTTGTGAGCTAAAGACACTAGCTTTACATTACTTGAAAGACAGCAGCCCTCCCTTTATTGGTATGCAGTTTCTGTTTCTAGTCCTGGCTGGTGACATGACCTCAGTTCTTAAAGGGAGAGGAAAGCTTTAATATTGTGCTTTGAAAAAAAGATAATTAAAAAAAAGTTCCATTTCCTGATACAGCAACCTTTTAATGCTTACGTCCTCATTTGTTTAATTCCTTTAAAAAAAAACTAAAGGTTTTTTCTACTTATTGGTGCTCATAATAAGGTTTTTATCAATTGGTCATTTTCTCCTTTGCTAAATGACAACACAGAGAAACAGCAAAATGAACTAAAATTTTTGTCCAAGGCAAAAAAAAATAAACAGAACAGCAGGGTTGAGGTTTCCTTTCAGTTCAAGGAATCTATAGTAATAGCAGGCATAGTTATTATAGTCAATAGTCAGACAAGCGTTATTTTTCTCATTTTGGCACATGCTTTTACCACATAGGTCTACTTTATAGAAAAATTGTTTTACAATAACTTCACCACCCATGTGTTGCAGTGTCTTCCCAAATGCATAACAAGTAAATGTTATGCCATCAGATATCATAATGGGGGGGGATAAACTACTTTATGGCAGAAGAAACCAGAGAGACCACAAACTATACTTGAGAAAAGGTGACAGTTACACTAACATTAACGTAGGGACATCTACACCCATGCAGCTACTCACAACTCCCTGTCACAGTGGCACCTAAAATCAAAACATGCTTGAGTATGTCTTTACTGCCCTCGTTCACCCATCTGAGAAGCTACAGCTGAGAATAACAGTTATATACATATAATATAAAGCAGTCTCTCTCAGAGCTACACCGTACTGTGCTAACATTAAATAACAGACTTTCCTGGAAGTTTTAAGGCCAATATTTGGCATCAGATGAAGGGAGTGTGTACATACTGATCTTCTGTTCCAAAAAACTTCACAAAGAAGCACTTCTTTCCACGAGGTTTCTTTAGGTCTTTAGGCGGATTAACAATCTGAAGGGCAAAGAGAAGAGACAGCATTAGAAAGGCAGTAGCAGAATTTTGTGGCTTTTTAAAAAAAAGTTTTCAGTATATCCCTGCAAGAAATCTACTTAGTGGTTCTTTCCTAAAGAATATTTTAAAGCAAAATAGGGAAGGGGGGCTTATACCAATGGGAAAGGACTTCCACACAGAACACAATCCATATATTTCTAATTTATGTTACTCACAACACTATACCCAGGGTTAGTATCAAACACCCTATCACATTATAGTCTTAGGCTGCTGATCAGGAGATAAGACTGGACTTTTGTTACAGCTGTTATGAATTCCATGATTTTCAAAGGGTTTTTTTTGTTTTTGTTTTAAACAATCATGACTTCAAGAATTGTGAGGCTTTTGGACCTGAGAGAGAAGGCAGATATGAATAAAGTGAGTAAATGTCACTATAAGGTACCAAGTTATATCTGTATTGCATGAGTTCAAGGACAAGACTGCCTAGACATCAGTGAAACTTTAATGAGATTTTATTGATCCAAAAGGTCAGCAACACAAGGATCTCCCTAAGCACTACAAATTAAGTATCTTTTTAAAATTTGGAAAGCCATGATAGGTTTATAGAGCTTTGCTCCAGTAGGGCAACTAAGACCTAGACTTCTGTACAAAAAGGATGCGTTTCTCAGAGATAAAATGCAACTGAAGACAAGGGCGTCGTAGTTTGAACAAAATTTACCAGTACAAGTTAAATCCTGGACTTTCAAAGTCTTCACACAAATTAGCAGGTCATGCTGAAATCTACAAATTGCCTTGTCTTCATTTGGATTTTAACTCAAGCTAACAAAAACATATTTTGTTATGAAGGCAAAGCCTATATTGTTAGCTCAGTCCATGCACAGTTCTTGTACTTACATTAAAAAAGAATATATAACAATTTTTGCAGTATATGAACAATGCCTGCAATCTGACTTTACAATCAAAACAATCTTCTTTCCAAATCTTGAACTTTCATCCACAATCGCCCAATGTCTTCTTCCAAAGAACATGCTAAAACTGCAACTTTAAGTATTAGTTTGGGAAACTAGACTCATCTCCTGTTTATTACTGAAGACTGTGCATGTAGCCAATTTATTGTGGGAGAAAAGAAACCTGTCTCGCCGAAAGTGACAGGGATTAAATTGGGGGAAAGAATCAGTTCCAGATTCTGACAAATTGGTTTGTACTGCTTTTCATCCAACTGAACTAACAATTGCTACTGAGAGACTGAACTTCTGAATCAAGTAAAATCTCTGATGCATAGTCTGGTTCACAATTAAAGCTGCCGAGCTTCTTACCAAAAAAATCACAGAGGAAAACTACTAGAATCTTATTTCTTCACTAGAATTAATTAAATGAACTGCTCCCTTCAGGATAAAAAACAGACTCACCTTTCCTGGCCATGGAGGATACCGGCCCAGCTTCCCCCTAAAGAAAAAAGAAGAGATCAGCCATTAGTATCAGAAGAGACTGTTGCTCCAATGCTACCTGCTTCCACTGCAATTTGTTTTCAAAAGTCAGAGCTTCACAGTATAATCACAAATGTTACCAAGAAAAAGAACTTTTCAGGATGGAAGAGTGCTCCAATCCCTCAATAAGTGCCATGTGAACAGACTCCTGTGGTTATGCTGAGCCCCAATCAAGTCTGCATGGGCACAAGGGACTACCCACACAGAGCTCATTACAGGATCAGGGCCTGAGTCATTAAGAAGAGAGGTGGTAACGCTAGCCCCTGGAAGACCAGTACTATAGCTCTTAGTACTTCAGTAAGCCTGGATGACATTTCATTCCTTCCTTACAAATGACCAGTTTAATTGCTTGCATCAATACAAAATTCAGAGTTTGGAGTCATAATTTAGGACTCTGTAGGACAGAACAGTCCTAAAAGCACAAGAGCTATATGTTTCCAATGCAAGTAGTTGTGATTCCTTAAATTTACTATTTTATACTATAAGACAGTAATTCCAATATCAAAGGCTGCAAAGTTACTTCCGTTATCACTCTTTTTTCAGCCGCTTATCATGCTAAGATTTATGAAACATACTGCAGGCCCAAAAGGAATGCAGTAAAGTTTATTTCCTGCACTTGCAAGTTTCATCGCAAAGCCTAAGCCAAACCATTTCCTCACAGAAGAGGGGAGAAAAAAAATCAGTGTCAGCATGAAAGTATGGTAGCCTTATAATCATCTTATCCTTGTAATTCTCGCAGGCTACAGTCGTTCACAAAACCCTAACTGGCATCAGTCACTGTCTTCTTGCACGAGACTGGTAGAGAATCATGACTGCTCCTGAACTAAAATTCTCAGCAAATAGAATGTAAACATCCCTAAGGTGAGGATTCCACAGAAAGGACAAGCTTGTGATGGCAGAAACACTAACCATGACCATGACTTTCTTTTACTGTTGCACTGATCAATTCTCCTTCTATCAAGGTTTTTTTCTTCCTTCCCATCCCCGCCGAGTCTTATGGCTACAATTCTTTTTGGGTGGGCCTAGCAGCTGTGCCTTAACTACATGACCAAATATAAGACTCAAGCTGGATAATCCGCATTCAGAAACATCACTAACAGCAGAGCACTCCCCAAACACTCATTTGAAACAAGTTCAGCTAAGGAAACAACCTTTACTTACTTTGCTATATAAATTAGACAACTTCACACCACTGTCAATGTTTCGGATGAGAAACTGCAGTTGTCACAGTCTGGACCACGCACTTCTTTTTATCTGGGATATAAATATAAATGCATACACTCTCGTGTTGGGGATTAGCTATTGGTTGTAGACCCTAGTATGATGTCTAACCCATCATTCAATGCAATATAGAAGCACAATGAAGCTTGCATACTTCAGGAGCAGTGCTAACAGGCTTTGAAGGAGGCCTCATCAGTCCTCCCAGGGTGGAAGTACAGAGGCCATGCTTCCTCAACTATGCTTGGGGATAAAGCACAGATGACAGAGAAAGTTGCTCCTGTGAGTGCCAACAGGGGCATCCCAACCTGGAAAAAAAATCCCATTCCTATGTTGTGTTGCTTAGCAAATAAATCACTCCCAGATTTTAACCATCACCCCTTCCTTGTCAGTTTCCCCTGCTTGCAAGTCAGCTGACTCCCATATTTCCAACACCATCCTCCAAACAATCATCACATTACTCCTCTGTTTATTGGCCCATTCCTCTGCTTTTGCTGTTCTCTAGATAGTTACCTCATGCTGTCCTCTTGTTCCAATACTATCCCTTTCTTTAGTCCTAAAGACCCCCAGGTGACAGCACCCTGAAAGCAAGGTCTGCCCTCAGGGGTTAAAGTAAGGGGGAACGCACCAGAATGCAGTTCTGGGGCCCCAAATTTGAGGGACCAGAGTTCTGAGGCCCCAAAAAATCCAGCAGAACGCATGTTCCACCCTGCCCTGGCTGCTGGCAGGTCCTATGCTCCACCCTTTTTAATCACAATATTTATTGTATTATGCAGTGTTTGCTAGTTTGTGACAATAATTGCTATAGACATAAACACCATATAAAATTATAAATATTTTTATGGAGCAATAACCAATTCATGTGGTACTGAGAAGTGGTTGTAAATGCCTACCTGGGCTGGGGCCCGCAGATGCATAAAGGGGACCCAGAAAATATGGGAAAGGAGCCCAGAGATTAGGAGGGTTCCGAGGCCCGTCAAATTATACTTTAACCACTGTCTGCCCTACATTTCGTCCTAAAAGAGAGACAAGTTGCTCTATACCCCACCCTGTCCTCTACCCCACACACTCCGGCCAATCAAGGCCCTGATAACCCTAACCTCACCCCAACAAAGGATCCCCCAGACTCTCACCCATCAGCTCTGCCCCCCCAACATCTGACATACAGGCAACAACCAAGTGCCCTGCACCGTCCCGTCACTGACACCCCGCCAGCCCGCTGCTCCTGTGGCACCGCCCCCGTGCGCTCCTGAGGGCCTGCCCAGCTCCCACGCCGCTCTCCGACCCTGGCCGGACCGGAACGACAGCCCGGGCCCTGCATGTGGGGAAGGCGGGACGTGCTGCCCACCTGCACCTCCCGCTGTGGGCTCCACCATTGCCCCGCCTCCCTCCTACCTAGCCCCCCTCACCGCCAGCCGCCGCCCCCGCCCACCCCGGCGCCACCGCGCTCTGCCACCACCCCGGCCAGCGCCCCCTGCAGAGCGAGACCCGCCCGCGCCGGGTCCCCGCCGGGCCGCTCCAGCCCCCACACTCACCACACCAGATCTCCGAGCCGTAGACTCACAGCCGCCATCTTACCGACTCAGCCAGCAGCCGCGCGCAAGGGCTGCCGGGACGGGACGGGCCCCACCCACCCCGCGGCCAGCCCCAGCAGAGGGGGCGGTGCCTCCGGGATAGGGCAGGCTGGACCACGTGACCCGGGCGCGCTGTCACCGCGGCGCTTCCTCCTCGGGTGACCGCACTCTCCTTGCCCATTGGGCTCGGGACATCACGTGACCCAGCCCGGTCGCTTCAGCGCGGGGTAGCGGCGCCTCTGGCACGTGACGTGCTACGATCGGGGAGCGGATCCGGCCTGGGGTGAGCGGAGGTGGCGGAGCCGGGCGCGCTGGTGAGTCGAGGGGACGAGCCTGGCGCTCGCGGGGCCCAGCCTCGTACGTTTCCTAGCGGGCTCCGCGCGGGCCGCCCGCCCCGGCACTTCTCCTGCCCGTCCTCAGGCACCGCCCGGCCCGAGGGACTCCTTGGCCCCGCTTCCTCGTCTCCTGACCCGTCGGGCTCCCCGGCTGGAGCGGGCCCCGGTGCTTCCCTCGGGCCGCTGCTTTCTCGGCTTTGGGGGCATCGAGCCTGAAAGGCCCTTCGCTGTCTCCTTCCCCGGGGCGTGGATCAGGTGCCCGGCCCGGGGTGGTCCGCCTTTCCCTGGGCTGCGGAGAGCGTGTGAGGCCGCGGCTGGCCCGAGTGGCTTCCCTCAGGGGAGCGGGAGTTTGTGCAGCGCTGTGGGCCCGGGGGTCCTTTGGGGGCGATGGATCTGCGGCCCCCGAGTCCCCTGCGGATCACTAATAAGCCAGTCACTTGCTATCGCCGAACTGGTTTTTGGAGGCTTTTTCCTGAGCCGGTGTGAAATCCCGTTTATCTGAGCAGGACTGGTTAGGAGAGGCTGGTTCCCATCAAAAAAATCCTTTTGGTTTTTAAGCTGGTTTTCTGTTTTCCTTTCCAGTCAGAAATGTGGAGAAGCTCCTTTGGGAGACAGCCTTCTGAGTGCTGATCCTCGGGCATGGACCAGAGAGCCGCCAGTAGCCAGAATGGGTCTGTGCCCAGGGCCAAGCAGGAGCAGGTGTACTGGGCTCTCTGTGCATCTTGATAACTGCCAGCAAAGGGAAAGTTCTAATGCAGCGTGGCATAGCCCAGACCGACGTTTGTGACAAAGGAAAGTGCAGTGATATTAAAACTGAGTTTTTGGTCATTGCTCCTCACACCAGATAATTGTTTTCTTTCCCATCTGTAGAAATGGAATTGTTGAAACTTAAGGCTGTAATGTTACCAATGAACAGACAGTAAAATGTGGGAGACTTCAGAGGTATTTCTGCTCTGAGGGTTAGCCACTTTTTGATGAATGCAGGAAGCTGCGAGAGAGCCAGCCTTTGCCATTCCTTAAGGAAACATCCAACTCCAATAATCTTTTCTGCTTCCAGTGTGCTACTGTGTCCTTAAAGATTTGTGTTTGGCCTTGCCATTGAAATCCCGATGTATGCACATGTACAAAGTTTCATCAGAACTTTTCTGAACTAATGGAAACCATGCCATGAGACCTGCTAAGACTTGGTAATAGCCATGACGGAGCCCCATAGGGTTCAGTTCACCTCTTTGCCAGGTCCACTAAGTAACACTTTCTTGAAGAAGCCTCGTAAAGAGGATCCTGCAGGAGCAGAGCAGCCCCAGGACTCAGAACCAGCTGCAGCAGCAGTTCGCATCACACTCACCCTCTTTGAGCCAGATCACAAACGTTGTCCGGAGTTCTTCTACCCGGAGCTTCTGAAGAACACTCGAGGGAAGGTGAAAGGTATTTCTTCAGGAGACAAGGTAAGCATCATTTTTTGATCTCTAATATATGCTTTTCATCTAAAGATCTTGTTAACATGACCTAAAGAAACATTGACATCCTCAGTCTGCAATGGATGGCTCCAATGCTATTGTTGGTCACATAGTTATGATAGCTTTCCCAAGCAACCAGCTTTAGTCAGTTTCATGGTTGCTGTTGAGAACCATCTGGATAGTCAACTGATGATTTCATTGTGAGTGCTTGAGAAAGCTTTGAGGAGAGTAGTGGCAGGCACTGGAGCTATTTGTATGGGAGGATAATTTAAACAACAGGCATTGGTAAGGCAGTGTGAGAGAACACGTGCTTCTCTGGGGGTTGCAGCCAGGAGCCACTGAGATGTAAGAAGTTGGAGAAGAAAACAAGAACAAGTGCCTTCTCCTTTTCTGCTGCTGGAGATGAGCATTCAGATTGATGAGTCAGCTGTTAGACAGCAGTTGTACAGAAGATGAAATCCACAATCAGAATCCTGAGATAGCACCCTGAAATGAATCTCAGCACCCTCTTTCCCCTTTTCTCAGTAACTGTCCATGGAGGCTTGGATTTCTCATGAGGGGGATGGAAGGCGTACTTAACCTTTTTTGACTTCCTTCTGGCTAACAAGTTTGGTTCCTGGCCTGGTAGATGTCTGGTAAATTTTCAATTCCTGGGTATTCTAGGCCAAGTGGCTCTGCTAGGACAAGTGGCGTGTTGTTCCTTGCACCCTGAGAACCCCTGGTATGATGCTCTCAATGTGCAAAGAGTGGCAGTAATCTGTCCACTGAAAATATCTCTTCAGCAAATTGAAGATGACTTTTTTCAAAATGGTCTGCGCTTGGTGGAATTAGCAGATTCACTGTGGGACTTCTCAGTGAGACAGTGTGATAGAGTTGATTTTGATATGTTTGCCTCTGCTAATTTTCACAGAAGAAAGATCTTGGTGATCCCTTCAATGATGAGGAAAAGGAAAGACACAAAGTGGAAGCTCTTGCCAGGAAATTTGAAGAGAAATACGTATGTGTTTTATCCTCCTCCTACACTCTTTATCTACCAAACTGAATAATTCTATTAGCTTTGTTTCAACTCCATCCTCTTGTCTCTCCACTAATCCTATTTTATTAGGAATAAAGAAAGACCAATGGTTCTTATTCCTCATTTCTGGTGAGATCCTTTATAGAAGCTGGAAAATAACTTTTGTCTCTGTTTGTCCCAGTCCCATGATCCATTAATTAAGAAAATCCAAGCCAATAAGCATAGGCTTCTCATTTTCACTTGTTAGTGATGTGCCATAATTAATGCAAAATGTAATCTAACTTTTTCTTAAAGGAAGAATAAGCACCTAGCCTTTATGATTGTGAATATAACCTTCCTAATATGAAGTGAGTGTGAAAGAGTATAGTGCTATCTATAAAGTCTCTGCACATGCATCTCTAGAACTTCTGCTGCTGTACAGGGCTTTGCCAAACTGCAACCAGAGTGCTGTCAGTCTTCACTGCTGCTCTATTGAATCTGGTGGACGAAAGTGAATCTGACAAGAATCAGGGTGATTCAGTGTGGTATTGCTTGAGTGGAAGCTAATGGTTCTTCTCTTAAGGGTTTTTTTTTGTGTGGGCACTTTATCAGGCACTTACTAGTTAGAGTAGTGTTCCCAAGCTGTGGCCCATGGGGCCTTTCAAAGAGGCCTGTGGCTCCCTTCCTGGCTACAGGAAGGAGAATCTGCCTAAGGACCCCTGTGAAGCATGTTTCTGTGGGGCTAAAAGACTGGTACAGGCTCCTTGTTGCAGCCAAGGGGATGAGAGATCAGTGCTACCCTTCCCCTGTTTGTAGCAGGGAGTACGGCAAAGGGCTCCACCTAAGTCCATGGGTTCAAGGGTCCCTGTTGGAGCCGGAGGGAGCGGACCACTGATCTTCCATCCTCCTGGCTGCAGAAGGGAGCCACTGCCTAAGGTCCCAGGTGGAATGCACAGGGCTACAGGATGTGTGATGTTCCCCTGCTACAGCCAGGGAGACAGGAGATCAGCAAGGAGGCAGCCTCCTCAGTGATCTTTTGTCTGGTTGCAGTGGGGAAGGTGCCTGCTAGGAAGACTGGTGGCCCTTCAGGGTTGTAAAAATGATATCTATGGTCCTTGAGCCAAAAAAAATAGGGAAATACTGAGTTAGGTGCTAATGTGAAAGACAAAGTGTCCAAATAGAGTCCAGAGACATCAGTTCAATAGAGACCCCAGTGCTATCTCCTTTCCTCATCTGGACTCTCACCTGGGTATTGCCTCCATACAGTAATGCTCTCCTGTAATCAGAAGCTTGAATCCTCTGATCATTGGTACCTCATGTGGATATATATTGGGATTTTGAGTGGGCAGGCATGAGGAAAGGAGGAAGAGATTGCCAAGATGTTCTAAAAGAAAAAAATATGATATTAGTGAGATTTGGTGGAGGGAATTGGGATAAGAAAGGAGGGAGGAAATATGGGAGAATCAGAGATGGCATGATATTTACCAGAGATGGTTTTTACCAGGCAAAATCATTGTTTCTACTGGCTTGGGAAAACCTAGTTTGTGCCAGTTTAAGGCATTTTCTATTTTATGAATGGTTTTGTTAATGATACCATATTATACTTAGTTTGCATTACATATTTAAACTGTGATTATCTAACATTAGATTCAGAGGTTAATTTAGGGTACAAGTACAAAACAAAATTGCAGTTGGCATAATATTAATATATGTAATTATAATAGTGAGCATCATAACATTTCTGTATGTTTTGGTTTGGTATTTTCTCTAAAAGTTGCACATTATTGTGTAACAATAAACAATATTATAAACAAAAGTTGAAAATATTTGATTACATTACAGATGTAGGCTTAAAACATTAAGCAATCAAAAACCATTTGGGGACACAGCATCCTGAATCAAAAGATCAGCTTTGACATAGTGGATAGACCAAGCCTATTCATTAGTTTTGAATGGATGTATGCAAAGTGTGAAAAGATTCACTCTATGCTTGCTGAACTTGAACCCTGATGCAGTTATTTTTCTGAGTTTCTCTGTTTAAACTGGCTTTAAGCCTGGTATGTACCAGCTCCATGTCCTAAACTAGCTATTCCTGGGAAATTTCCAACCCTGGGAGAGGAGGTGGACACCCCCATACTAGAGGGAAGAGAGGGTGGAAGAAATGAGGATAGGGAAGCAGGAGAAGGTAAAGAGATGCTGAAGACCATAGGAGGGTGGGGGAGTGATCTGTCACAAGAAAGGAAAGACAGCTTAACAAAAGCAAGGCTCATCATTAATAGGGGTGACCAGATAATGGGACCGTTTTAGGGCAACTGCACTTGTATTTTCCCTCATTGTTCCTGCAAGGGCATGCACTCTTGGCCTCCAGCTCCCCAACCATTTTCTTTCATGGAGGAGACCCCTGTCTCTCTCCTTTCTGATGGGAGTATTTCTAGACTGTGCATTTCCCTGCCTCCACTGTGTCTTTCCCAGCGCAAACAGCTGTAAGGACACCAGTTTGCTTTCTTGTCAGACACTGTTAACAGGTGTAATTGCTAGTTACAGTGTACCTCCCAGCACTTCCTGTGCAAGCCTACTTTATTCATAAGGTGAAAGCATATTAAAAACAATACAAGAAGCTAAATTGTCCCCAATCCTAACCCGACTTCTGGCACGAGCAGTTTTTCAAACCCCCGTCCAAGGGGAATTCCTTGGGGTCACAGCTTCAGCTCAGAACAAACACGCTATAAGCATGTTTAGTTCATCCTTCATACAGTTTGGGATCTCTGATCTGGAGTTTCCAAAACCAGGTCATTAGTACAGTGGGTCTCTATCTCAGAAGGTATCTTTAAAAGGTTGGCTTGGAAGGGAGAATTTACATTCCCCTTGCCCTAAGGGTCTTCTTAGGAAAACCACTTCTCACGTGTAGTTCCAAAAAGACCTTTGAAGTTCCTAGTACCTTCCAGAGATTGCTTTAATCTTTTCTTGAGAAAGCAGTTCCAAACAATCTCACAATAGTATATAAACACTTTTATTTCTAATGCAATGAATTCAAAGATGTTAACTTTAATTCAATAAAGTTTAACTTAATTCAGTGAGGTTTGTCCAGGATACTGGCAGTCTGTCACAGATAGTACTTGGCAAACGTCACTCAATAAATGTCACAAAGTATAAACTGAATAATTTATTAAACTGATTTTTGCATTATCTGATGAGCTTTGTAGTTGGTCAAATACCCTTCAGGGAATGTATCTGGTGAATACTGATAAAATTCCTCAAATGATACATGACACACACATTGTTTTCTGCTCTTCAACCAGTCCTGGTATCAAATTCTGTTTTTTTAAAAGTTAGAAATTGAATCGACAATATATTAAATACATTACACAATAAACATTACACACACACTAGTAGTTTTAAGGCCAAAATGGGATCAGAATGATTATCTAGGCTTCAAGTTCCCAAACTTTTTTGCTACACCCATACTCCTTACCAGAAATTTATGTCCCATGTGTGCTCCCCTCTTTTTAAGAAATGGTATTTGTGTTCTGGGAGGCCATCCTGGGTGGGGTGCTCCACTGCTTCCCAGCCCACAAGTATTTCCTGCCTGGGACATACTCTGGGCAGGCAGCCTCAGCAGACACGGACAGCTGGGCTCGGCTCCCACCCTAGACCCCCATAATCACAGACTGCAGGCTCTTCTGGCCTGTTGCAGTCCCCAGCATGCATGGGCAGGGAGAGACTGCTTCTGAAAGGGGCACCTGAACATGAGCCTCTGGAGTGGTCAGTGAGATGGGGCACCTCCAACCCCACCTCTTGCACACTTCCTGTGCTTCCTTCCTCCCTTCTCATTGCTGTTCCAGCATGGCAACAGCAAAGGAGCTGAAGATTCAGCTTGGGAGAAGAATTCTTATTTTATCAACAATATTTTGAAGAAAAAGAAAGGGTCCTACCCAGTCAGGTCCTTGTGCCTCCCAGTAACCACATGGGGTGTGCCCCACAGTTGGAAAGCCAATGATCTGGGCTGACCTGCATAACAAGGCCGGAGAATTCTGGCCTGAAATTCCTGTATCAGGTGCTCTAACTCCTGATTGAACTAGACCATATTTTTTAGAAAGACACCTCATCTTGGTGTGAAGACGTGATGTGGTGAAGAATCCGCCCCCCTTCCTTTGGTACCGTATTCCAATGGTTAATCTAGTCCTTCAATAAAGTGCAAGGGTGTGACTTTAGGGGCAAAGCCTGGGGAGGAGGTGTGACAGTGCAGGATTTTTATCACTTTGTGTTGGGCTCATAGGTGGTGGGTACCTTTTCAGAACCTGGTTCTAAGGACTGTCTTGTATTGCTGTTTCACTGGTGGCAATGGAGGAGAAGGAACTCAACTCAGTGTTACTCTGTTTATTTTTGATCATGGAGTAGCGCCTCCTCCTGCTTGAGCAGGTCCATACTTGCACGTGTGAGAAGTCTGGGGTCCAGTCCCACACTCACCCAACTGGGCTCCTTCCTGATGGAGTGAAGAGTGAAAATAGGAAGCGCTATCTCAGTCTAGACTGGGAAGAAGTACCAGCCTCCTGTGCCAGGACTGGTCCCTGCAATAAACTGAGAAGAGGGGGATGTCATCGATCTCTATCATTTCAGGGTGGCAAGAAACGCAGGAAGGACCGTATTCAGGACTTGATTGATATGGGTTATGGGTACGACGAATCTGATTCCTTCATTGATAATTCTGAAGCGGTGAGTAACAAATGAAGGGCTGTAAACTCAGCTGCATGTGGGAGAGTGTTAGTGCAGCGCAGGGAAGGAGCATCCTGGGGCAGTGTAATGGCAACTCCAGGGGCAGCTGCGTGGTGGGAGAATGCCAAGTTCCCAGACACGCTGTCCCACAAGGAGACTTGTTAACGCATAGTCTCACTACTACGTAAAATAGGAGCAAACTAACTTACACCAAAACTGTTGTTTTTGTGCAATAGACTAACACGGCTCCCCCTTTGGAACTTACCTTACACCGTGAATAGATAGTTCTTTCTTTCATTCCCAGTATGATGAGCTTGTTCCAGCTTCTCTAACTACGAAGCTTGGAGGGTTTTACATCAACTCAGGAACACTGCAGTTCCGACAGGCGTCTGAATCTGAGGATGACTTTATCAAAGAGAAAAAGAAGAAGTCTCCCAAGGTCAGAGATTCTGCCATTAGGGAATGTTTTCTGTCATTAAACTTCAGTGGTAGGTTGGATTCATTTCAAGGAAATAATGTTTTGAAAGTTTGGGTTGGGTATCTGGCTCGTTTGGAGGGTTTGGTTATGGAGATATTAGGAGCTTTTACCTCCAGATCACTGGTTCAGATCCTATCTTGTATGGTAGTAACCCACAGAAAGCGGTCTGGCTTGTGTGGGTCATCTTCATTGGTTCCTAGTGGAGAAAGCGCAACACAATTATCACCCTTGGGAATTGGTTAATTGTAGCAGGGAAGCCAAGGACTAAGTAAAATATCCTCTCCTCTTGCCCAAAGGGTGAGCTTTTCATGTTGGGGCAAAGGTGTGTTGGGAAGAGAGGGCTGTGCTGGGCAAGCTTGCACCACTGCATTATGGTACCAGCTGTTTGGACGGTTTGAACCTCTTGGGTTATGAAACAGGCACACTTCACTGACATGCACAAATGGGAGGTGGGGAATGCAGTTCCATTTCTTCATGGGATACCGACCTTAGCTAGAGGGATCCTAGGAGAGATGAAGATAGTGTGTGCTAGAGGAGGCATTAGCTGGTGTAGTGTGTGTGTACATTATGAGTTAGTATTCTCTAGGGATTGATTTCAGACATTCAAAGGCTGTTTGTGGCCTAAAAGAGCCATCTGCAAGCAAGAGGTCACTGTTGTACAGCCCAGCCCTGCGCTGAGAAGTGCTCTGACAGTCTGTGTTTGATCCCCAGAAGCGGAAGTTGAAAGAAGGAGGTGAGAAGATGAAGAAGAAGAAGAAAGATGACACTTACGACAAGGAAAAAAAGTCAAAAAAATCCAAGTTCCCCAAAGCCGGGTGAGAGTGAGCCCTTTGTATTCATGGCGGTGATGGAAGTGGTGGCTGCCAGTCTGCCCCTGCCTCTCTGAGGACAGATTGCATTTATTTGTACTGTAAGAGTGCCCAGAAGCCTTAGTCAGGGAGGGGGGTCTGTTGTGATGAGCACTAGATAAGCTCACAGTCCAGATGGGCAAAAATCTAGATGCAGGTGTAGGGGAAAAGGGCACAGCTCCCAAGCAAAGGGGTGCGGGACAGTGAGGGCCACCTGGCTTGATAGCTGCATTTCTTTTAGTTAGTTATATTCTCTTTATTCAACATTAGGACAGAGATGGAAGAAGTGGTGAATGTAGAGGAGGAAGGAAAGGAGGATAACGGATATGGAGTGGAGGAGAGCTGGAGAAAGCTGGTAGGGGAGGACGGAAAGGATCATGGACAGCAGAGAGTGTTAGGCGAGCATGGAGAAAGGTGTTAGGATGCTGGGGCAAACAATCAGAGCTGAAATGCGAGGCAATCTGCAGATGCCATCCTTGGCCAAATGTGTGATCCCTTGCTGAATGCATTTCTGGTTTTGAGTGTTTGGCTCGCTTTAGTCTCTCTTCTTTGAAATTGGCTTGTCATTGTTGGGCTACAAATGTCACCATTCACTTTTGTCACTAGTCACGTTCTTATGCTTCGTAACAGCTGCAGCTTCCACTTGCTTTGATTTCCAGATCAGCTTTCTTTGCCTTGCTGGCTCGTTCCCTTATTTTCTTCCTCCAATCACCTCTCTCCTCTCTGCTCCTTGGATGGCTCGATGCCTTTCCTCTTGGCCTCTCCCCACCATATTTTATTTTCCTGGATTTTCTTTGTTTTGTGCTGTTTCATTTCTGGGAAAATATTACTGTTCTGATCCTGTGTCTCTCTTAAAAGCCGTCTGACCTGCCATGTTGCGTGTTTGGAATCTTGAAAGTCAGTCAAAAAATGCAATTTGATGTGGTGTTCCTACTAGAAGGGAAACATTTAAAATGAGTCAGGCTTCCTCCAAATCTACTTTTCTCTTGTTTCAGGCCTTAGTGCTATTGGGTTTAGGTTTCTGTTCATGCATTTCTAGTGAGTCCATTGCTCTGGAATCTGGGCTGTGTGCACCCAATTAAATAAAAGCGTGCCTTGATGGAGCAGGAGATTTAGGCTCCGCCATCCCAGATCCCATCAGCAAGAAACTTCTATGTGAGCTAGCTCTTGCTCAGTGTTAGGCCCTATCATTGGTATAAGGAGATCCACAACTGCCCTGCACCAGGCATCTCCTGCCCTCTAAGATGGACAGCTCATATGAGTTTCACTTGGGATGCTTAGGGTAAGGGGCCATAGATGGCGAGGTGAGTTCTAAGAGAGCTACACTGTACTGCTTGAAGAATCTTAACGTTAGGACCAAGACCTCTGCATGGTGTTGGAATCAAACGTGGACAAATGAAGAGCCTCGACCAGTGCTGTGATGGCATTTTTGACGTCTTCGCTCCCCTCTTAGCTACTGTTCTATGGGAAATAAATTAATGAAGTCTGATATAAGAATGATGGGACAATTGCATACAAGGAATGTAGTGGACTATAAAATGGAAGTGACCTTGTTGCATGATAGAAGGGAGAACATATAATAGCCAGGTAAAGCTAAATAAATACATAAAACAGTATGTCGAATAAGAATACCTGAGTCGTTGTCAGCATTTGGTGCTGTACAAAGTTGTACGTTTTCTGTGATGCAGTACTAAATTTCTAGCAATTACCTTGAGAGGCAGTAGCTCTGGGTTCTAGGGGAGCCAATGGTAGGGCAGAGCAGGTCTTAAATTTCACCAGGAGATCAGCATATGTGCCTGATGCTCCGAGCTGTTACGAACATATTTCCTCTCTCCTCCCCTCTTCTTGCAACACTCCCTTCCCTTGTGGGGCTTATTGTCATAAGGATGTTCTTGTTTTTCCCTGGCTTACAGCTTCACAGCACTAAATGCCAGTAAGGAGAAGAAGAAGAAGAAATATTCTGGTGCTCTAAGTGTCAAAGAAATGCTGAAGAAATTCCAGAAGGAGAAGGAAGCTCAGAAGAAGAGAGATGAGGAGCAGAAGATGGTGGCACCGTCACCAGCAGAAGCTCCAGCCCCACGGGAAGTGGAGGCTATGTCCGATCCTTTGCTCTCTCTCTTTGGCCATGCCAGTGACAGTGACCTGCTTCAGGCTGCCACTGCTATGGACTCCTTGACTGATCTAGACCTGGAGCATCTCTTCAATGAATCTCCAGAAGGGAGTCCTTTCCATGACATGGAAGATGGGAGTGACCCTCTTGGGATGGGCTTGGAACAGGAGTTCAAACAGCCACCCTCCCTCCCAGAAGGAGTACCAACCATTCTGGAGAAACGCATCAAAGAACTGACTCAGGTATTGCAGCTAGGCTATACCTGGGGTGTACTGCCCAGTGGGTGGTGGATGATTAGGTGAGGAGGGCAAGTCTCTTTCTGTTTCATACATAGGTGGGTCTGCAGCTCCATCAACTGGTGGATCTGTCAAATGGAGGACTGGATTCACTTCACTTAGTTTCCCACTCTTACGGAAGTGAGGGACTGTGTAGAGTTTAAGTAGGTGTCACCCCAATTTTGACTGTACGCAGCCCACTTATTCTGCGCTTTGTGCTTTGAGATGATATTGAAATGCCACTTTGGTCTTGCAGCTTACTTGAAGCATACTCCATTCAGTAGCTGGTAAGCATAACCATTATCCTTGCCACAGAGAGGTAGAGCCTTGGTGGTCCGTAGGTTAGTTACAGCTCTCATTTCCATGACTGACTTAACTTGAGTGGGTTTATAATAGGAGGTAATGAAGCTGGTAGGTAAGTTACAGTAGAATAGCTAAGAAGTGCAGGGGTGAGGAGAAAAGTGACTCTGAAGTGGCCTCCTGTCCACTAAAACAAGCAGCTACAGCAGTAAGTTTTAACTATTCTTCACACATTGTAGCACTGCAGAGCTCATGCATCTAGGGATGAGGCTTCATTAGCTTTAACTCAGCTCCAGTTACAGAATCTTCATCGTTAGATGCAGAGAAGCAGATGCCTCTGTTGAAGCTTAACTGTATCTTAACACACTTCAGCCTGGTCTCTTACTGGCAGAGAGGTATGAGATGGAAAAAGAGAACCCAGCTTGACTTTCAGATCCCACCATAGTGGCAAAGACAACTGAGAGAGAAGGTTTAAGTCTAAAGATGACCATGATATGGAGATTTTGAGGTAGTAAAATATTGAGGCCCCGGAGCACATTTTAGGGAATTGCATTTTAAGACCCTTTTTGTTTTACTCTCAGCTAATGTAAGAGCTGTCACATCATTTCTTTATGGACATGTGGTAATGATAACACTTCTGTCCTGCTGCTAACATTTAAATTCCCACTTCAGGTCCTACGCTCTGTTCTTACCCTCATATAGAACAATTTGCTCTTCCTCTGGGACAGTCACCATCTTACACGTCTGGTAAGGTAGTTCCTCTCCATTAGCATGGCCCACTTAACTCTTTGTTGTGTGAGCTGTCAACACGGAGGCATCCCAGAACAGAAGGTTCAGCAAGGTGTTGCCACAGCAAAACCCGCCTGATAAAATGGCAGGGAATGTTTTCATGGAGGATTCTATTTGCTGCTCTTGCTGTTAATGGATAAATAGCTGAAACATGTCCAAGGAATGTATCTTAGCTAGCAGTGGATAATACAGTGGCTTGCTTGATGTAGAGTTCATTATTACACTGCCGCAAGTTAGCATGATGGCCAGTTACGTCACAGTTAGTGTGTGATTATGGTGGAACATTTCACAGTTTAGAAGTAAAGCAGGGTTGCAGCTGGGGTATGTTTCTGAGGGGGCAAAAAACCAAGCTGCATTTTCAAACTTGCATTTCTTAAGCCATCGTAGGCAGGCTGGACCCTGGACAGCAGAACCTGTTAGCAGGTGAATGTGGGCAAATGCCACGCTTCTGGTTACATGCCCCCTGAAAGAGGGCTGGTTTTCTGCCCATATCAGCGGGTAGGAGTAACTCTCTAAATGAAGCTTTCAGGCATTCTCTCTTTTCCTTCCTTCCCACCCTCTTTGAGGTTTTGTTTCCACACTCTTCTCCCTCATAGGGTTTTCTTGATGTAGCGCCTCTTTAAAAAAGTTTCGTTTCACATCTGTGTGCTGTTGCCTGCTAACTGTCTGCCCGCTGCTGCTATCAAAGATGGGGATCACTTTGGGAATGTACAATTCCTCGTTGCTCATTCATCCCTTACCAGCTTGGAGCCTCAGTTGGAGGGATATCAAAGCCATCTCCCCTTGCTAGGACTGGTTATAACTTTTTGAGTGTGTGTGTCAATCTGTAATTTCTTGCTAGCCTTCCTCCAGTTGTTGGAGTTATTTTTGTCACTGTAAGAGGGTTTTTGTGTGTCGTTTTTATTACTTGGGAAACTTCCTCTGCAGGGTTCCTTGGCTGGAACTGACCCTTGGATATGTATTGACATAGTATATTTGGCTGGCCCTTTGTCTGCTGGTAGGAAGTCCTATTGGTTAGTGTCCAGACTGGCCTAGTAGGGACTAGGAGAAACCAAATGAAGGGTAAATAGGAAGTCTTGCTCTTTCCCAGGGGCAGTCCTTCTCACACAGACTTTGTTACCTGAACTACAAGCATCAGTCTGACTGCTCCAGCATGAAGTAAAACATTGTGCCTTGGAGCTGTCTTGTGCTGGGAGCTGCTCCTTGTTCCCCAGCGCAGGCTGCTGTTGAAACAGACCAGCTATGTAGTTGCTAAGGAGCGCTCTCCGTGGCCACAAGGGAGGAAGAGTACTTCTCTCAATCTCAGCTGCATTGAAACGAGAACTCTCACTGACTGTTGTGGTGTCTAGAGCTGATGGGTTTTCTGGGGCAGAGTACAATCCTGCCAAATTGGGGCAGGGGGAGACAGACTTGAAAAGTGAGGGCATGGGGGGGATGAATGGAGGGTAGGGCTCCTTATACTGTCTGCTTCTGGCTTGATGGGCTCATATTTATAGTCCTCCCATCTTGCTCTTTCTCCAGCCCCACATTTGTGAATTCACATTGTGCCTCATTGAGGCTTGACAGTGGGGAGGACTCCTCTATCGCTCGGTATGTTTCTGTTGACATTGTTAGGGTTACACAGAAAAGGAAGGCAATTTAGGACCTGCTGAGAAGCTGCCAAGAGATGTGATCAAGACATAGGGCTCTGAGTCTTCTCTCCCCCTTGTGACCTCAACCGAGAAACTGTACAGAGGTTTAGAGTAAAAGAAAGGAGAATTGTTAAATTGGATCAGATCTATGAGGTGATAGTCCACATCCTGGCTAATGCAAAAAGGAAGGCCAGAGGGTTGAACTCCCTAGACCCCTGTTGCTCAGCAGAAAGAAAGGGGACCTGGGCAGGAACTAGATTTTTTTATTTTGCAGGACATCCCTGGGTTTTTCTAAAATATTGTTCCATTCGAAAACAGAATGAAAGCAAACAATTTTGAAACTTTTCATGAAACAAAATTTTGTGGAGGGAAAGAAAAACTGTTTTGGGGCAATTGAAAGGTTTCTTTTTGATGGAATGTAAAATCAAACAATTGAAATGAAAAGTCCGTTTGAAACAAAAAATCAGGTTTTCATTCCACGGAGGTTGAAATGGGACATCTTGACCTCACCCAACCCCTTCCCTTCTTTTAAAAAAATAGTTCTAAATGAAATTTCAGCAAAATCAACACATTAGGAGGAAACATCTTGCTTTGCCTGAGTGACTGGGTGAGAGGGGCACTCTAGTACACACCTGGATTTCCTGGATGGTTATTTAATGATAGAATATCTGCACTGCACTGTGCGGGGGCTGTGTGACAAGAATACAAGAAAGCTGGGGCTAACGCAATAGAGGAAGTGGTGCCTTACCCGGCACACTGTACGTGCCTGCATTGCTTTCCGTATTGGTGGGTGCCGCTTGGTCACAGCATGCCTCCTGTTGTATCTTGGTCTTCCAGCTGGGTTTGTTAGTCAGCAGCATTGGCTCCATTTCCCTTCAGTTTCTATAACCCTCCTCTGCTGGCAGGCCCAGATGCGTTTGCAAACATCTCCCGGTGCATGCATTCCAGGAAAGGTAGTGGCTAGGCGGCCTGGAAATGCAGGGCTGCCCTGCACTAGTGTGGTTCTCACAGGTTTTTTGGAATGCTGCCGAGCACACTGTTACTCTAGAGTGCCTCTCAGGCGAGCTACGTGCTTTCATTATAACAGACTAACGCGGCTACCCCTTTGGAATTTTTCATGCTTTCCTTATGGAGTTGAGCATAGGCAGTGCTTCATGGGCAAGTTAGAGCGAGAGGCGAGAGCACCCTCTTCCGAAGGCAGAGAGCTCCAGGGCAGCGTGGGGGAAAGCTGCGCCTGTTTTATCTTGGTGGGGTTTACTGGGAATATATTCCGGCAAAATAGGGCAAAACTCCTTCTCTGTGTGTGGCTGATGATGGAATCCCAATTGTGACTGTTGCTGTATAGAGTTAATGATGAAGTTCCAGCCCTAGCCCAGGTCTGGGCGTGTTAAATAGCTGCTTAGCATACAGCATTGGTGGGATCATCCCCATTCCCAGCTAGCTGATTGGCTGGGGATTTGGGGCCGTCCTTCCGGTTCCTGACAAGTGGGATATGATCCAAGATCATTCATGGAAGAGCATTCCATGCAGAGTAGGTGCTACCGCCACTCGGAGCTATGGTGGGTAACAGGATGCAGTCTTACCAGGAATGAAGTCGCTGGTAGAGTTTTATTACAGTATCCCTGCGGCTGCTTTGAAAACCAGTTGATTACTTGTGCCTCTTTGTATCTGTGTGTGAGTTAACAGCTCGTATTGTCTGTTAACCAGGCTGCCAGAGCTGCAGAAGGAGAAGGCAAACAAAGGTTCTTCACCCAGGATATCAATAACATCATATTGGAGTAAGTACCCACATCATCTCTTACCTGCTATTAATGTACAGGAATGGGACACAATGCTAGGGAAGGGAGAAAGTTGTACAAAAATACTCCATTGGTAAATCTCGGGCAAGGAGATCTTCTGGCTCTAGTATGAGGGGTGTGGGTGGAGAGCTGGCCTATGTAAGCTACTCATAGGTGGGTCAGGACTAACCATGAGGACCTCCATAATTGGCCTTGAACTGGAGTATATCAAATATTGGGAATGATGGGAGGGGAGAATTAAGAGTCATCCTCTTTCCATCTCTAGCCAGTGTTTGAGATAAGATGCGAAATGTGCTGTGCTTGATCAATAGAATCAAACCCTGGTTCTATAACCAGAAATAAAAGTGGCCTCTTCTAGTAACCATAGCCTTGTCCCCATGAGGGCTCTTATAGGTGATATTCCTTGCTTCCTGTCCATAACAGTATAGGGAGTGTCCCCCGATTAGAACAAGGGATTAGGAGCTGGAGCTGCTGTGTTCAATTCTTGGCTATGCCACCGACTTGCTCTGTCACTTGGCGTGATTCCCATAACTTCCCTGTACTTTAGGTTTACCCATCCATAAAATGGGGAGAATATCTACATGCCTTGTCCAGCACCATTTTCTCAAGGTACTTTGAGAGTCTTGGAGGAAAGACCCTATACAAAGTGAAAAGGGTGTTATCTCTGGTTTAGGCTGCATCATTTCTATTGTGACTTGCTATGACTTGGGTAGGAGAGCAGCCCTCGGTGATGGAAGGTCAGGTTAGGGACTGCTTAGAGAAGTTGGATGTGCACAAGTCTATGGGGCCGGATGAACTGCATCTGAGGGTGCTGAGGGAGTTGGCCGATGTGATATCAGAGTCACTGGCGATTATCTTTGAAAACTTGTGGCGAACGGGGAAGGTCCTGGAGGATTGGAAAAAGGCAAATACAGTACCTATCTTCAAGAAAGGGAAAAAGGAGGATCCAGGGAAATACAAACCAGTCAGCCTCATTTCAATCCCTGGAAAAATCATGGAGCAGGTCCTCAAAGAATCCATTCTGAAACACTTGGAAGAAAATAGTGATCAGGAATAGTCAGCATGGATTCACCTAGGGGAAATCAGGCCTGACCAACCTGATTGCCTTCTATGATGAGATGGCTGGATTTGTGGATGTGGGAATAGCCGTCGACATGATATATCTCGACTTTAGCAAAGCTTTTGATATGGTTTCCCACAGCATTCTTGTCGAAAAGTTAAGGAAGTATGGGTTGGATGAATGGACCCTAAGGTGGATAGAAAACTGGCTAGATCATCGGGCTCAGCGGGTAGGGATCAATGGCTCATTGTCTAGTTGGCAACCAGTAACGAGTGGAGTGCCCCAGGGGTCAGTCCTGGGGCCGGTTTTGTTCAACATCTTCATTAATGATCTGGATGATGGGATAGATTGCACACTCAGTAAGTTCGTGGAAGACACCAAGCTGGGGGGAATGGTAGACACGCTGGAGGGCAGGGACAGGATTCAGGGAGACTGAGAGAGATAGGAGCATTGGGCCAAAACAAATCTCACGAGGTTCAAAAAGGACAAGTGCAAAGTCCTGCACTTAGGATGGAAAAATCCCATGCACTGCTACAGACTGGGGACCGTTGGGCTAAGTAGCAGCGCTATAGAGAAGGACCTGGGGGTTATGCTGGACGGGAAGCTGGATATAAGGCAACAGTGTGCTGCTCTTGCCAAAAAGGCCAATGGCATATTGGGCTGCATCAGTAGGAGTGTTGCCAGCAGATCAAGGGATGTGATTATTCCCCTCTATTCGGCACTGGTGAGGCCTCATCTGGAATACTGTGTCCAGTTTTGGGCTTCCCACTACAGAAAGGATGTGGACAAACTAGAAAGAGTCCAGCGGAGAGCAATGAAAATGATTAGGGGGCTGGGGCACATGACATACAAGGAGAGACTGAAGGAACTAGGTTTATTTAGTCTGCAGAAGAGAAGAGTGAGTGGGGGGTTTGATAGTAATCTTCAACTACTTGAAGGGGTGCTCCAAAGAGGAGGGAGCTAGGCTGTTCTCAGTAGTAACAGAGGCCAGAACAAGGAGCAATGGTTTCAAGTTGCAGCTGGGGAGGTTGAGGTTGGATATTAGGAAAAACTTTCTCACTAGGAAGGTGGTGAAGCATTGGAATGGGTTACCCAGGGAGATGGTGGAATCTCCGTCTTTGGAAACTTTTAAGGCCTGGTTAGACAATACCCTGGCTGGGGTGATTTAGTGGGAGTGGTCCTGCTTTTAGCAGGGATTTGGACTAGATGACCTCATGAGGTCCCTTCCAACCCTAAGATTCTGTGATTCCTCAGGGAACATCCCGTTCTTGTTCCATTGTCTAAAGCTTCGCTGGTCATCGTGGGCCTGACTGCCTTGAAAGGTGTAAGGAAGAAATGAGACGCTTGACCCATATGGACTCTAATGTGCTTGTCACAAGCTCGGTTACCATGGGGGTGGGCATGAACCGAGTGGAAAAGCTAATCCTGTGTGATTCCTGGAGTCAGCTCACCAGTATTTTACGGCTCTTTCTCCGTGCACGTCGGAACATTTGTGTTGCTCTTAGAAGCTGTGTTGAAGTCAATGGTCTGTCTGTCCTATTCTTCAGCATAGAGCTGCAGACCCGGGAGCTGAACAGCCAGATCCGATCCGGGGTGTATGCTCATCTGGCCTCCTTCCTTCCTTGCAGCAAAGATACACTGGTCAAGCGTGCCCGCAGGCTTTATCTGTATGAACAGGTGGGTGATCTTAGAAGTGCCACGATATCGTTTGATTTGCATTCCTTAAATTCCTTATCTCCAGAGCACAGTTGCTCTTTAGATGAGGCACTTGTGGCCTCTGTTGAGCTAGATGACTGTCATGTTTAATGATACAGTTACAACACTGCTATTGTCTCTGCATTATGGGACCTCTTGAAGGAAAAGTTGTGTGTGAAACCTCACTGTGTCCTGTGATGCTCTCTGCAGGGTGGCCGTTTGAAGGACCCTCTCCAGAAGCTAAAGGAAGCCATTGGCCGGGCAATGCCAGAGCAGATGGCTAAATATCAGGAGGAGTGCCAAGCACATACCCAGGCTAAGTTTGCTAAGTAAGCTTTTCCTTTCCTTCTCATTAGCCCCCTGCATCTCTTCTCAGCAGATTCCCCTCCACTTGCAGGTTGCTCTTGTGGCCTTTCCCATTATTCCATCTTTTGCTTGTATTTTTAAGCCTAGATGGACAATTGCTGAAGGACGTGAGGGTGGTGAAGCTGTGTCCTTGCCCCTTGTCCAATGGTCTTGCGTAGCATCACTGTAGAGTAACAGAGGTTAGGGGAGCCTGCTGTAGCAGAACCAGATGCTTCCCAGTAAGGCACAAGAAACCTCCTAGTCTCTATCTGTTAGAGATTGTCTTAAGATCTGAAACCTGAAGTTTAATATTTCTTCCATAGCTTGTGTGTGCATTAATTGTTACAACACAGGATGTTCTTGTTACCCATATTCACGTCCAATCCTTTTCTGGAGCATGCTTTGTTTTTGACTCTGTGACATCTGTGGCAGTGAGTTCCACTGTTTACCGATTCCATTCTCTTTTCAGGATGCTGGAAGAGGAAAAGGACAAAGAGCAGAGAGACCGGGTTTGCTCTGATGAGGAAGATGATGAGGAGAAGGGAGGGAAGCGGATCATGGGACCTCGGAAGAAATTTCAGTGGAACGATGAAATCAGGTTTGGACAGATGGAGTCTTTTCTTTTAGTTCCATTCCAGGCCCCTGTGCTTGAGGGATTTGGGAGCAGACAGTGTGAATTTATTTTCTCTCCGGCTTTCTGCATGTTTCTGACCTTAAATACTGAATCCTTTCAGAGTCCACTCAGAGGCTTGGTGTTGCAGTCTTTTAGGAGGCCGGTGTAACACTTGTTAGACTCAGATTTTGCAAGTGTTCTAAAGTGCTCCCACTTTCAGGCATGGTGCTAGCTCTGCAGGAGATAGTAAGGGGCTTCAATAGTAAATGCCAAGATCCTGGCTAAATGAAGAGTTAAAGTTTATTGGACATTAGGGAGTTTTCTGGGAAAGGAGGAGCTACAATGAGGGTCCCAGGGGTCCTGCAAACTCTAAAGGGACCAAATTGCTTGTAATTACAATTGTTAGAGCTGGTAAAACTTCAGCAAATGGGAGTCTAGAGTCTGGGAAAGAATCGGATGGGTAGGGTGGCATAATTGAAAATGCGAAAGGGCATAGAGAAAACTGATCAACCCCTCCTTGTCTCTTTGCTCCATAACAAAGGAATAACATTTTTAAACTAAGGTCTGATTCCTTTAGAACCTAAAGGAAACTTCACACAGCATGTGGTCCCCATCTAGAACAAATTGTTACCGTTTAATATCAAGATGAACAGGCTTAATTTCATGACCATTAATAACAGCTGAAACTATGACACTGGGTAACTCCATCATCTGCCTCAGGAGTTAAGATGTGGAAACTGGAACGTAGTCACTCACTCACTCTCTGCCCGGTTGGATGGGTGTATTAGTTTGGCTGTGTCACTCATCTTGAGTGACACCTGTTGGGAACTTCTGAGCTTGGGATCTTAGATCTGGTCCATGGTCTGACCCAGAAGGTAAATCGTAACGTGAGGAGGCTGATTTAGGCCATTCTTAAAATGTTCACCCAGCTGTGGGTTACCTGAGTGTACTCTGGGGAAAGAGCTGTGCGTAAGCTGTTCTGAAGTCTGCCCATCCCTCAGGGAGCTGCTTTGCCACGTGGTGAAAATTAAGCTGGATGGCTATGAGCTGGAGAAGAATAAGGCTCAGTCTCTGGAAGATTATGTGAAGATTTTTCTAGATGCAGAAGTCAAACCCCTGTGGCCGAAGGGCTGGATGCAGGCCAGGTGAGTGAGAGCGAGGCGCTCAGTTACTTTGGACTTCTCTTGTTCCTTATTTCAGAGGATCTTGAGGCATGTCAGGTATGAGTGCGGTCTCCTGTCTCAGTAGTGCCTCCGTCTCCCAGAAGGGAAGAAATATCAAAATGGTTAAGTGTTTGGCCCAATGGGTGTCAGTGAGGTAGTTCCATAAGCGGGAATTGAACCTGAACTCTTAACAGCTAGTCCATGTGGCCTCATTACATATTCCAATGAGGAAGCCAGCACATGAATGGGAAGCTGTTGTCTTGTTTTGTTCAGTATTGTGGAGGAGATGAGAGGCGATCCGTGCGCAGTGTATTTTATGGTCTGAGCTGAGGCAGAGGCAGTACGTGAAAGTAAGATGGTGTTTTTTAAAGTTTGTTTTAACAATCAAGCACATTACTAACCGAAGAACAAATGCATGTTTGTGAGCTTTTCACCCAGATGTCTGAAGAAGCAGCCGCAGTCACCCTCTGTTAGCTGAACTGGGTTGGTATTGCCATTCCAGTTTTAATCAATATCAGTAGCAGAGGGCTCCCTGGGAAGCTGTAATAATTAATAGACTTGGAGCCTGTGGAGAGACTGGACCTCCGCACACTCCCAAGAAGGATTGAGTTGGAGACTTTGTTTCAGTAGGAGAGGGGATTCCTGGAAAGAATTGGGTATCTAGTTACCAGTTTTCCCTGCCTCCGGCAGTTTGGCTCACCTCAGCTTACATCATGGTACAGCAGAGCTTCATCTCCAGTGATCCCATCGTTCTAGAAAGCAGGGCTGGGTAGGACTGCTCATTGCTCTTTCTGCTTTTCAGGACTCTGTTCAAGGAGAGCAGGCGTGTGCATGGTCACCTGACATCAATCCTGTGAGTATCCAGCAGCTCTTGCCCTCCTCCTTGGTTATGGATGTTTGGTGTGAGATTGGTTGCTCCCAAATAAAGTTCTCACCATTCATACTTCGCCCTTGTGTGAGGCCTCCAGTCTTGCTTGTGTGATTGAAGCCTGGATGGATCACAGAGCAGAACCTCTGCCTGTTCAGCTCTCTCCAGATGTAACTTGGCTTAGCATGAGCTGAGGGAGCTTCTTGGAAGTCATGTAGCTATTGTTTGCATCTGACATGCCTCCAACACATGTTCACCTTAAGATTCCACCAGATAAGGACTCTAAACTGGACTGGGCTTTCCCAAGAGTTTAACTGTTAAAGAGAAGGGGCCAAGTGTATGTTATGCCCTGGGATGGAGCATGAAGACAGTTTGTGCTTAGTTCCATCAGCAGGCAGATGGTACCCAGCTTTATTAAACTTGGGCTCTTTCTTATTGCCTGGCTGAGGGAGAGTCTGGGCCAACCATAGTAGCCAGGGATCATTGTAGGCAAGAAGGAAGGATACCAGTTTGACAGGAGAACTCCCAGCTGGGAGGTGTCTAACAGTAAGATTCCTCTCAGTTATTAAGGCAGAGTTTATCTAAGGATGTGTCTGGATCCATGACTTACCCTGGCATCTCAGGTAGCATTTGTGGCTTGCTTGAGCACAGTGATCATGCCCGTTTCTTTCTCTGGCCTCATGTCATAGTTATCTGTTGCTTTGTGACTTCTGGAGTGTGTTATCGCAGTGCACCCATTTCAACGCTGAAGAGATAGCTGGTGCAGGACATGCAGGCCCATTGCTTTCAGTAATTATTGAAAGCGCATTTCACTGTGCTCCGTCAACACTTCCTCCTCCTCCTGCTCCTCCACCTTGTGCTCCTGTATGGGAGTCAGGGCTTTCTAGCGCAATAGCAAACCTCAAGCGATTTGAGTCCTAGCAACCTGAGAAGCTCCTCTCTTCCTGTGAATCTCAGTTGGGGCAGTCACGCTAACAGGCCCCACTGCACCCCTTAATTGGATTGTTCCCCAGGGAAGTTCAATGAGCCCATACATCTTTTGTCTCTCTCCAAACAGGGCTAAGAAGAAAGTCATGGCTCCTCCAAAGGTGAAGGTGAAGGTGAGTTTTGTCGTCTTCCTGCCTCTTGGTGGTTGTACTTATCTATCTTAGGGAAGGGAGGGACACTGTGGTTAGTGACAAATAGTGAGTGTCCCCACATCAGGTTGTTGTACCGGAGGGAGAAGGTGCTCCCCAGTTTCTGCAGGTCAGGTGCTGTCTATGTGAATAGATGGGGTGGAGGTAAACTCCAGCTGGTTCAAGAGCATTTGGATACTGTCATAACTGTGTGTGGAGCAGAGATGTAACAAGCTCTGCAGACGCCATGGCAGCAGAACTGGTAGAAAGAATCTTGCTTTGGAATCATGGTGGAACACAAATACACAAACTTGCTAAATTTCCCCCGTACCACTCTTCTCTGAGGCAGTGAAACATTCTGTAACGTGAGAGGAATTGACTTTGTTTAGCTAAATTTCCCTGAGTCAGTTGGCCCCTGAAGTCTGTAGACTCATCTTACACTTGAACAGAACTCCTCAATTCCAAACGCAGCACCTGTCAGGTCACTTGTCAACAGTTACCTCTGTCTTCTGCATAGTTAGAGCAGGAGATGCCCGCAGTAGAGGCTAGCAAATGCTGACTTTCTGAAGGCAGTTTCTTGATCCCCAAGAGGCTCCTTGAGGGGTATTTCCAACCACCTGAGAGCAGAAAGGAGCTGGAAACTGAGTCTGTTCTGCAAAAGTTCCCTTCTAGCTTTGTGTGTTGTCTGGGTGGGGTGGTTTCTCTCTGAGCTGGCACTGACATGAGTACTTTGCAGCAGAGCTGTGTATCTTGACTAAACTGTGCAAATAAGACAGAGCAGCCAGCTTTCCAGCACTGTCCAGCTGTAAGAGCTGCTCACGGGGTCTTCAGGCAAAATGAGCACCTGAGCTGTGCCTGCCCCCGCTTCTGCCACCTGAACGAATGAGTGGTGCTGGTCAGCTGCCTTTCACTGGTTTCCGGCAGTGGTTCTGTGTCTAGCCTGGCATCTCTTTTTATGACTTTCTCACAGGAATCCTCCAGCAAGCCAGAGAAAAAGATGCCAGTGTCCGTTCCCCTGATCCACCCAAGTGGCACGGTTTCTCTGTCTTCCGAGCCCCAGGGTGTGGCCATTGGCATCAGCTCCCAGACCAGAGAGCTCTTGTGTCTCAGCTCCGGCCAGGCACCAAACAGCACTGTTACCCCTGCTGCTTTCAGCATGGACGACTCCCTGGATGAGGACTTAATTCGTAACCCAACCTCCTCCCTGGAAGCTGTGTCTAAGGAATTGGCTGTGCTTAACAGCAGAGCCAGCGGGAGCCCTGATTTCACCCTTCCTGGACCCCCAAAGCCTCCTTCGGAGAAGATCACGAGTCTTTCAGCTTCAGAGGAAAAGCGGAACTTTCCAAAGTCTAGTTCTTCTCCTACCCTCATCCCAGCTGGCTCTCTACAATCGCCTCTCAATTTCCTGGCTGAGCAGGCTCTGGCTTTGGGACAGGCCTCTCAAGACAAAAAAGCAGAGAGTGCTGGTTACAAAGAGCTGTCCTCCCAAGTCTCCCCGAGCAAAATCCTCCCTGATGCACACCAGCCCAAACAGAAGCACCACAGCCTGCAGAGAACAAGTCACGGGTCCCAAATCTCCACACCCTTGCCAGTTGCCCAAGTGAAAATCTTTCACTCGAGCAGCCAGCACCAGAAAAACTTCACGTCCCCAGCTCCAGTTGTCAAACTGCAAAGCCCCAAGTCTGTTTCCCCTGTGCCCCAGCGCTCCCTTCTCCAGCCAGCCAAGCCATCGACCAAAGCTCAGGGCTTCCATTCCTTGGCTTCATCTTCTGCGGGCAGCACACCAGCTTCTAGCACCTCTCACAAGAGTCCTGGCTCCTCTGCAGCATCCCTAAGCTATGCAGGAAAGCATTTGACCAGCTCCAGCTCTTCAGGACAGTCCTACAAATCTCCCTTCATTTCCAGCTCCCTCTCCAAGCATGGGGCTTCTTCAAGCAGCTCTGCATCTGGAGTGTCTGCACATCAGAGCTCCTCTTCGGCAAGCTTGCTGTCCGGTGTGCAAACTCCTTCCCAAGGACCGGTTTCCAGCCGTTCCTCCCCCAGCTCCATGGTCAAGAAAACCCCCATCTCCCAGAAGCTGACTCTGGTAGCGCCGCCTGGTGGTCCAAATGGAGATTCTAGCGGAGGGACTCAGGGGGTAGCCAAGTTATTAACTTCCTCCATAAAGCCAGCTGCGGTTAGTAACGCTGCATCTTCTACCTCTGTGCCGGTAAGTACGCTGCTGGGATGTCACAAGAAAGGCATTGCTGTATCCAGCAGTGTCTTCCTAAGATCTGCTTTTGAAGTTTTCATTTTAAGGAATTTCAGGTATTTCTTGAACTTACTGTTTATTTCTATTACTGTACCATCTAGGGGACGTTATTATGGAGCCTATGGTGCTAGACACTGGACAAAGCCGGTCCTGCCCCAAACTGTCCATTTAGGTGCAGGACAGTGTGTATTCCAATTCTATAGCTACAAAATCCACCCTTTGCTACAAATTTGATGCTTCAGAATTCAAGCTTTCATTCTTATTTAAACAGAACCAGAGTTCTTAGCCCCATCAGTAGGAGTGTTGCCAGCAGATCGAGGGATGTGATAATTCCCCTCTATTCAGCACTGGTGAGGCCGCATCTGGAATACTGTGTCCAGTTTTGGGCTCCCCAGAAAGGATGTTGACAAATTAGAAAGAGTCCAGCGGAGGGCAACAAAAATTATTAGAGGGCTGGGGCACATGACTTACAAGGAGAGACTGAAGGAACTAGGCTTCTTTAATCTGCAGAAGAGAAGACTGAGGGGGGATTTGATAGCAACCTTCAACTACTTGAAGGGGTGCTCCAAAGAGGAGGGAGCTAGGCTGTTCTCAGGGTAACAGAGGACAGAACAAGGAGCAATGGTTTCAAGTGACAGCTGGGGAGGTTGAGGTTGGATATTAGGAAAAACTTTCTCACTAGGAGGGTGGTGAAGCACTGGAATGGGTTACTTGGGGAGATGGTGGAATCTCCATCTCTGGAGATATTTAAGGTCCAGTTGGACAATACCCTGGCTGGGGCGATTTAGTGGGAGTGGTCCTGCTTTTAGCAGTGTGGTCGGACTAGATGACCTCATGAGATCCCTTCCAACCCTATGATTCTATGATTCATGGGGTATGAAACAAACCTTCTGAATTGTGCCACGAGTGTAAAATGTGCGGTGTTTGCTGCCTGAATTTAAAGGTAGCCTGAAACGAGCTCAAAGAAGTTTCATGTCTGCTGCCCCATTCAACTCAATAGGATATAAACTCTTTGAAATCCATTGAGACAAGTTTTCAGCATGGATAAAAGTAATAATTTAAAAAGCAATCAACCTTACAAAATAAGATACAAATCTGATTTCTCACTTTCATGTTGCTGATTCTTTATTTTCTTCCAGTTTTATAGTTTTAAATGGCCAAATTGGATATTTTTACTTGCTTCTTTAATTAACTTCCTGCTAGACTTTCAGATTTTACACAGAATTTTTTTCGATCACTAAGTTTCACATGACAGATGCTTGTCTGTCCAAAAGACAAGTCCAGAGCTTCATTAAGATTCTTACTGTGAGAACAAAACCAACTCACACCCAAAATGGATAAATAAGTTTGCATGCTACATTTGCAAAACATCACCATCTTCCAGTACATTGAACTTGTACATGTCAAGAAAGCTGTAATGCTTCAAGCAGACAATAAGTCCTCCACGAGAGTTCATGATTTGAAGTCATATGGAACTGGTGCTAATAAATCTTGCAGTTGATTCTTCAAAACAGCATCCATAGGTGCTTAAATACGAGCTTAGGAGCCTAAGTTTAGGGATCTATTTCTAAAGATGGTGGCCTCTGTGTATATAAAAACCCTAGCTTCTAATGCATTTGAATGCTGAATAACTTGTTACTATCAGTGAATAAAACATTGTTTCGAAGAGTTACAGATTTATGCCACTGACCCCAGAACAATACTTTGAATTTTTGTTGACACAGCTGTGTTGGCCAGGGGGTCATACCCCTTCAAACACTGCATGTCACAGCTGTGCTGGAAAAAGACCCCAGTGTAGACGTAATTACGCTTATAAAACTATGCTTTTACTGGTATAATTCATTTTGTTCAGGGGGCTAGCAATAAGATTTGCCAGAAGAAGCACGGTTTTGCAAATATAAACTGCACCCACACTTGACTGGCAAAGCAGTCCTATATACTAATATAAATCTATTAGCAAAAGACTTGTAATGTAAACCTAAAAAAGTTTTTTTAAATAAAAATGCAGTTTTAGTCCCAGATGCTGCTAATACAGCTGCAGATGTGTAACTTTAAGCATGTAGTTAGTTTCACTGAAATCAATGGGATTACTTGTGAGAAAATCAGTGGGATTACTTGTGTTTTGCAGGATCAAGACCTTAATTTTCAATTTTTTTTTCCTGTAGTAGTTATATCAAATTCAAACAAGATACCTTCCCCGTAGTGGCATTTAAACATTATAGCATTTAGTCTCCATTTTGATCTAAAGTTTCAAGAGAACCTATTTAGTTGTCCAAACTGCAATCTGATTGAAATCCTCCTGCCTTGGAGGGTTTCAGTATTAACACTTGTTTCACTGCTGGACACTGAAATGTGTGTTCAACAAACTCAGACTGCCTCCCACCCCTTCCCAGCTTCTAAAATCCTCAGTTGTCTGTTACCCAGCTACGACATCCTTCTGCTTCTCTCTAACCATTTGCAGAATCCAATTCAGTCTGTTCCACGCAGAACTCTGTGGTATATTGACAGTTTACAGGCTACGTAAAATCAATTGAATGTAGGATCTCATTAAATAAGCCAGGGGCTATTTTCACCCCCCCAGCAGAAAGCTAGAAATTCTAGATGCCTTCATGGAACAATGAATTGTAAAGTCAGCCATTCAGGTCTACTCTATTTTCATAATACAAGAAGGGGATGGGCTGAAAGGGAGCGTCACCATGCAGTAACAAGGGAGCACTTGTAAAATGGACTGAAAAATCATTTCTAACTAAGCTGTAGAAGTCTGCACCACACATGTTACTGAGACAAAGAGCTTAGTAGGGTTCATCAAAAAACAAGGCCTTTGAATGAAGAATATTCTTAGTTTTACACTGATAGGATAAAGGAATCTGGGTTCTTGGAAACGAGCCCTGGTGATTCAGGACATCAGCCAACAAATGGACCGGAGGTAATAACAAACTTCCCATGTGGCAATGTTTATGTGTGATTGTCCATCATGAAGTGTTATACCTTCTGAAGGATCCACTGACTGTTGGAGATAGGATTCCAGACTAGATGAACTGTTGGTCTGGTCCAGTGTGCTTGTTCCTATGTTCCCCAAAACGGCATATCCCTACATTGGCTTGTTTGCGGTATGAAGCTGGCCGCCTGGTGTCCGGCAAGCATTCTGAAGGTGTATGTGGGAGTGTGCTTTGGGCACAGGGGGAGTCGGAGCCCACCTGTGTAAACCCTCCTTGTTGAATGTGAAGGTTGATGAGGTGCCATTTTGTTTCTGTTTTGACTGACTCTTGCTGTTCCATTTCCAGAAAGGAACCAGTGGAGCTGTGCTGCTAACCAGCTCTCCTTCCTTAAGTGTTCTGTCTCCATCCTACAAGTCCGGCAATCCAAAGCTGCCTGGTGCCCTGAGCTCCGCCCCGCTGGGGATTCTCTCACCCATCCATTCCTTCCCTCTTCATGTCATCTCCTTCAGCTCGGACTCCCCCCCAAAAGCAGGGGTGTCAAAGGATGCGATTGTCACGGGACCTGCCCCAGGAACTTTCCACCATGGCCTCAGCCACAGTGAGTGCTTTCCCCTGTGTGTGTTTCTTGTGCCTGTGCTGTAGAATTTCAGGACCACAAGGACAATACATTTAGACCATGCACATGAGCCCATCTCTCATGTTGTTGCTTTATGCTTGTAGTTCATGCATTTGTGTCTTAAGCCAGTGGTTCAGGAAGATCTTGGGCATGTATCTACAGCTAGCCCAGAAGTCCCAGTTATCCCTGTCTTCCATTGTTCAGCAGAACTAGTCCTGGAGACTAAGCTATAGGCTCTAACTGCTGCAGCTCCTCTTGTTTCCATCCTCAATGCGCATTTGTTCTCCCCACCCCACCCCCCATCTTTGTTTTTCTCTCTAGGTCTTCTGGCTGGTTTGCATTCCAGCCCACACCACGCAGCACCACTCCCACACTCTGCCCCGTCCACCCATTTACTGCAAAGTTTTCCAGGTAACTTGTCAGATGGTCTTGTTTTGTCTTGTGCCTTGTGAGTCCTCTTTCGCCTCGACGGATGCCTCGTCTAGGGGTGAAAGCACTGCTGCCGTCCATGTTGTCTTCACCAGTCTGGTCTTTGCTGATGCTCCATTTCACCAGCCTCATGAGATTTAGGCTCCTTCATGTCCTTTGACCAGATAGTAGAAATCTTCCAGTCTGGGAAGACAGATGTCTCCCCCCAGATTCTCTTTCGGGACTTCTCAGTGTCTCACGTGGTTTGGCTCTCTATTCTTGGTGCATGCTAAAGGGCCGTGCTACAAGGGTTATGAGCTTTCTGTGGCTTTGCACAACTTGCCAGTACTGCTTCGGGTTGAATGGGCTAGTTGCACAAAGTTGACACCTGTTCCCTAGAGAGGGGTGTTGACCATCTCCAGAAGGAAGCGCTGCTGCCCTGCAGAAGGTGATGCTAGTTGCCTGCCTCTGCATCAACCCTGGCGTTACTTAATGTTGATCTCATGACCTTTTTGAGTAAGATAGTCGTGACCCCAGTTCGGTACCTTCAGAACCCACACAAACCATGCGAGGTCTGTGACGAGCTGCTGGCTTTACTTCTCCTGCAGTGGAATGTGGGGCCCATGGCAAAGCTGCACAAGGGCACTGGCTTTCTATGGGTCTGAACGCAGGGGGGGCAGGGACACAGCTGGTGGTCATGGCATCAAGACCCAGGTGTTGAGTGCTGTGCATACCTGCCTATGCAAGACTGTAATTGTTGCTCACTTGTGATTGGTGGCTTTTCCTGCTGTCAATCCTGGCCGATGCACCACAGAGCTGCATTAATGCAAGTCAGTCCTGACGTACAGTCCTTCCTGCCGCTGTGTTTCATACTTGAACAGCATGCCCCAGATGGGGGTGAGGGAGGCAGCTTATTTTTGGTGTGGTAAGGGCACGAGGAGTGGGTGACCCTCTAATTAACCTAATCTAGTAAGGCAGCGTAGTACCATGTGTGATCTATTGTCAAGGAATGTATTCCTCTGCTGAGCAAAGATATGAACACTGTGCATTTAACGGGCATTCCGCTTCCCCATTCCATCACCCAGGTCCTGGCTGAGGTTCAGTTGTTCTCCAGTCAGTATGGAGTAGAGTAATAGATGTGGATGAGTGGGGTACAGGGCCCACCTACAGTGACTCAGTGAGTGAAATCAGTAAGCTGTATCCGTGACGTAGATATGGAGAAGATGAAAACCTTTTGCGGTACATTGTGTGGATAAAACAACTTTCTCTAAGGAGCAAGATGGTTCTTTTTTAATTAAGCAAGTCTTACAAAACATATTCTGTGTGTTACTGAGAAGATATCACCTTTCTCTTTATCAAAGCAGAATTGGTGACTTGATTATAGTCTACAAGTATCTGCGTGAGGAGAACATTTCTGGCAATAGACAGATGGCAGTCCTTTCTGACCTTAAAGTCTATGAGCTCTTTAGTAGAAAGGTTTAATGAGATCCAGTGGCAGAAGCTGAAACCAGACAAATTCAAAGTAGTACTAAAATGCACATTTTTTTAACTGTGAAGAACTAACCACTGAACAACTTACCAAGGGCAGATTCTTCATCACTTGATGTCTTTAAATAAACATACCTTCTAGCTAAACCACAAGTTATGGTCTTGATGCAGAAATCTCTCGGTAAAAGTCTATTGCCTGTGTCATGCATGTGGTTAGACTAGATGATCACAATGGTTCCTTCTGGCCTTAAAAATCTAACTCTATGTGACGGAATGAACTATGGCTGTCTCTACAAAGAAACCTTTCTGTGGGGAAAGAACACCTCTGAAGACTGTGTTTCAGGGTTATGCGGATGTAGCCATCCGCCACCTCTATGGCCTGCAATGTATTGGGATGTCCCTGCCAATGCTGGGAAATTATAGTATCTTAAATTAAAGCTTATGTAACTAACAGCTGTCAAAAAGCATTTGAATAAATGGCATGCAGTCTGTGTTTGCCATGCTTTCATCAATGTTTGTTGGTGGAAATGCATGAGTATTTCTCTTCCAGGGGTTGTTCTAACTTTACTTGCCTTTTGTTTCAAAAGAATCCACGACAGAAATCAATTCTAGAACCAGCCAAACCATCTTAGCCTTGGAGTGGCTTGTAGAGGGTAAATTGTTACATCCCTACAACAAATACCACTTCTGCCACACTATGCTTTTTCAAATACACCAGTTCACACATTATAGTTTGATGCTAGTTAATCGCAATTGGAAACTTTCTGCTTTCTCCAGCTTTGTCTTGTCACTTCTCCTCTGCAATGTCCCCTGTTCTTACTCTACTTCCCCTCTCTATTCTTCTTCCTTACCTCTGGGATTTCTGCTACTGGTGTGCAGTGGGTTTCTTTGGGTGTGCAGGAAGTCTAAAAGGATTCATTACCACCGTAGAGATTCACTATTTGCCATCAATTAAAGAGCTGTTTGAACTCCTCTTCAAACTCTCAGTAACTTTCCAGGTTCTCTGGGTACTCGGTAAAATCAAGTATTTGTTAGCCATGGAGCATTTAATACTTCAGACTGATGAGGAGAGAACAGCTTGCTAGACGAACTGGCCAACAGCTCCCTCCTTTCAGCTACCTGTAACTATGGCCCTTGGTGATGCTTCTGCTTGGAAGCCAGGGCAGAGGTGTACTGCTTCCTGAGACCATGCACCATGCAGTGAAGGCCCTTTCAATTACTCTGTGTCCATGAAAATCTCTACCTTCCCCCAGTAACTTTTAGTCTGAATCCTTGGTGACTCAGTAGCTTTTACATGTGATGGGATTTTGGTGCCTCCCAGTTGTTTACAGAATCCTGTTACTGACACTGAAACCCCTTCCTTTTTTGTTTCATTCTCTTTCAGATGCAGCTCAGCTTCATGGCAAAGGTTCTAATGTGCAGCAACGAAAATTATGATGTCTACACAAGGGGAAGCTAATACAAGCACAGGACAAACCAAGAGGAGTCAGCTGTGAAGACCGGACACAGATGACCTGCTTTCCACCTGCCTTTGGTTATTTTCCTGACAGCAACTGGAGGAACTAAATTGAGCGAAGGGCTCTTTGGCACTTTTGATCAGTGGAGTCCAGAGAGGAGCTCTGTGAGAAGCAAGCCACCTTGTGCCACACCCTGATGAGAGAAGCACTTATAGCACTGTTTCACTGCTGCAAATCCTCACGCAACATTGGCACGGGCAAGCGCTAGAACTTGTGGTGAAACACTGGTGGGGCGTCTTTCTTTCAAAAAGTCAAGCGCCTTGGTGGATTCTCCCCACCTGTGTCTAAATCTGCCAAGTACCTCTGAGTTCATTTACTTCCTTGGTTCCCCAGGAGAGTACATGAAAGGTGCTTATTCCTGCTTTGGATTGACTTGGATAATTCAAGCACTGCTAGTGCTTTTTGAAGACATTGACTCTGTCCTAATTTTTCAATTGAACTATAAAGCTGTGCTCAAGTTAATTGGCGGACTTAGCACATCCTCTATGGTGATTACAATGAATCACCTTATGTTCCTCTCTGGAGGAGAATGAAGACTCTTTAGACATTTCTAGATGCACTCATGAACATTGAAATGATTCTACATTTGTTTTTTCCTCTCAAGAGATTTCTTTTCTGGGCTCAGTTTTATCATTACCATTGAATGCATTGGATCAATTGGAACACTTCTCAGCATGTCACATGTATAGGAAGACATAATTCCAGTGCCTTTTATGGTGGAGCAAGAATAGACTAATGACACAAATCTCAGCCCTTTTTGTGTGCTCCTCAGTTCTTTTTAAAATCGCTCTGTATTTAAGATGTATTGTTTTATTTAATAGAGCTTTTTATGGTTGCACATCAAAGGCTGCACTGTCTGGACTTGAATGGTGACTTGATTACTGTAAATCCAGTATCAAATCCAGCTAGAGCACCAGTTCTTATCTGGTTCATGCAAGTGGGTTCTAGACCCCCCCCAAAGCCATTCTTTACTAGGGTCCTCAATAATGATCTCTCCGGTGACCTAGATTAACAAAGGTCACAGATGATCCAGTGAATTCCCATGAATATTGCTCCCCTTGATGACATCTGCACTAAAATCATTTACTTGTCAGAGCTGCAGCAGTGGGGATCTACTAGGATCTGAGTGTGTTTTTAGCTTTAGCCCTGTAAACTGATCTCAATCTGTCTGTGCATCTCTGCATAGATTGAGTGAAGTCTGCAGTTCTCAGATCATAAAACCCATTGATCTGTAGTTGTGGTGTTGTGATCTCCCTTCTTTCAGGTCACTTTTTAACCAGGTTTAATTTATCTGAGCTTCAGAAATAATAGCACTGCTCCATAAGTTACTCCTTGGTATTTCAAGTAAAAGCTTGCAGAATTCCTTCCTGGGCTTTGGGTGGGGAATGAAATCAAGTATACCAGCAAATAGTTGCTCTAATTTTTGCTATTTTTAGTATGACCCAAGAGACACGTATGTGGAACTGATAAAGAACATCTCAAGATCACTTCACTGCTTTTTTTTAGATGCAGCTCGGAATTCATATTTGTTTACAAAAAAAGAAAATATTTCTAAGTTGTAGCAAAAGAGCCAAAGACAGAATTTGCATTGTTAAGATAAAGTACAGCAGTTACTGATGAACTCTGAGCAGTGGATGTCACATGGTTCCCATTTAGGACCTAATCCTGAAAGGTGCTGTGTACCTTCAACTTCCACTGAAGCCAGTAGCAGATGAAAGGGCATTCAAACCATTGGCAGGATCCTGGCCCTTAATGAGCTACCCAAGGTACTGGTTCCACTCCCTGTCTTTGCTTTTACTTTGGTGTTTCTGCTGGAATGCACATTGGCATGTCACAGCTGGAGCAGAATGCCCTTGTTTTAGGAATTTAGGGAAGCCTCTTGCCTCAGGGAAATGTTTATTTGGTGGAAATTCTGTGGGATTTTTTTTCTTTACATGCTGTAATGAACGAGTGAATGAATTAAACAGCCATGGCAAGGCAGAACTATGGAATGAGATCACAAGCCCTGGGGAGCAGAGCATCTGGGATCTCTGCCTTGACTAGGCAAAGTTAGCTGTTTTCTTTACGGCGGGGGGTGAGCCTCGCAACAGCACTTACTTAGTACGGCGGTTTTGTGTGTGTGTGTGTGTGTGCGCGTGCGCGCGTGCTGGGACTGTCTAGATGACAATGGGGGGTGGTGTGGAAACTGTCAATCTTGTACAGAGCAACTGAATAAATTCTTTCAAAGTTTGCAAAATGCTCTTTTTGGTCTCTTGTCTTCACTTCCAAAGTAATTTTACTGGAAGTTCATCTTCGTGACTGTATTGCTGCCTGTAACCACTCAGTGCGTTTTATATTTTGGCCAATACTTTATAAATGACCAAATCCTTTTAAAGTACAGCTCTAACTCTTCAATTTTTATTGCACTGCAATGACGCTTCCTTATTCTATAGATGTATTCCTGTGTGTGTTACATCTGCTAGGAGGGACCATCTTTTTAGTGAAATAAGAGTGACCTAAGACCCAATCTAGCTCCTGTCATTGTCAATGGCAGACTATCAGATTGACTTTTTACTGCTCTTAGCCCTGCAGAGTAGAGTCCGCAGAACTCCAGAGGAAAGTGAGCAGAGCTGTGTGTGAGGTTCCAGTCAGTTGCACCTGTGTAAGCTTCGTGAAGGCAATGGGATTGCACAAGTGGCACTCGAGACATTATTAAGATCAGATGTGTGGGGTAAGTGTTGGGTGAAGGGTCATCTTTGATTCTGAAACTTCGGTTCCTTTCCTTTAAGGCACAAGATTGAAAGGCAGGCATCAATTTTAAAAGGGAAATTAAACTCCTGATTTAAACCACCTCATTTTTATTTTGTACTATAAATAGAATTTCCCCATATTTCCCATTCCTTTATGCAAATAAATGATACATAGAGCTGAATGCACTTTAGTCAGTAAAATATCAGTACAAGTGGCTTTTAACCATGAGGTAAGCATGACTGTTAAGAAGGCACCTCTGCATTAGGTTAGAGTAGCATGTTTATGTTATGCCGTAAAGCATCTCTTTACATATTTCTGGTGATCTCTGTCATATGAAAATACCTCCTATAATCTAGGATTTACTGCACCAAATTACAATTCTTTTTGTTCCCCCTTCCTGAGGCACTGAGACAGCAAAGCATGTCTGAAATAACTTTGAGTAGATGTTGGTATCAGGACTTAATTAAGATGTAAATTTCATTTTTTGTACACTTAGCTGACTTAGCTGCCTTTCTCACATGAATGTGCCCTCATTTTTCAAGCAGTGTATATTACAGAAGTGTCTCTCTAGATTTTCATACATGTGGGTGGCTTGATGGGCTCCCTCTGCTGTTCTGAGTCTTGACCTTTGTCTCCTTCCAGTGTGCTCTTGCTACAGCTTTTTACATGATTGTGCAGTATCCTCTAGAGAGAAGTGCAGACTTGACATAAAACCAGGAAAGGAATGTGCTGAGATACGCAGCCTCTTTTTCAGTTGTTAAATTTGAGAGCACATCCTAATGAACAACTTCAGACATGAAGATTTTGTTCATTTTCTATTGGCATGCGTACCTAGCTAAGGTTGTAGAGGAGAAGAAAGGTGAATGTGGTGTTGACAGACGCATTTTCCGCCTCTGGCATGGCAGTGCTCTAATGCAATGGATACAGCAAGCGGCCTGACTTCATGGCAGTCTCATGTTGGACCATGCAAAGGCTATAGCATTTCGGAAGACACAAAAGGAGGCTACGATTTGCAGCAATCTGGAATTGTAACAAGTGGTGCAGCTCTAACCAAGCTGCTGTAAGACAAGTTTCAATTTAGAGTGGAGGGAATATTAACTACTTCTTTCCAGACACCAGCACCGCCAGCTCCTGGATGGACATCTCCTTGTTGAGGTACCGATTGTACTGAGCCATGGTTAATTTTCCACTCTTTAAAGCATCCTCAATGGAGAACTCTTTGCCAGACTTCCTGTCGAGGATCACGGAGGACTCCCCATTAGGCCCTTTTATTGAGATCTCTTCCCAGTCGCATTCCTGGCTCTTCAACTTAACGAACAAGCTCCATTCAATGAGGCCAAGTTTGTGAGCTTCCTCTGGAGACATCTCTTTGCCCGAGTCAGGGTCTATGACCACAATGGAGCGCCGCAAGTGGTTCTCTCTCTGCTCTCTCTTGATTGCCACTGTCTTGAGGCGGTTCTGAAGTTGCTCAATCTCTGCATCTTTTTCTCTGGATAATTTCTTTAGATCTTCCAGCTCTCTCTCCAAGACCTGGAATCTGGAGTCCAGATTCACCCCGCTATCAATCTGGGTCATGTTCCGTAAATCCCGGGCTTCCGTTGCTGTGAGCTCAATCTCAGACTGCAGCCTCCTTGTTTCCAGCAGAAGATTCTGCTTTTCTAGGTGGAGCTTGTGGTTTTCCTCCCTCAAGAAATCTAGCTCCTTGGAGGACTTGGAATTGTTGAACTCCACCTCAGATAGCTTGGCCTCAAGCCGACTGATATCTGCATCCAGCTCCCTCTTACGCCGGGTCTCTTCCTCCAGGTTGCTCTTCAGCTTTTGAATCTCATATTCAGTGTCCCCTTTATCTACTTGGATACTCTCTGAAAAGACCACTTTCTCCTTTACCTCCATCTTCTCCAGTGTGAGGAGCTTCTTCCTCAAGGCTTCTAGTTCACCCTGCAGGACTTGCCTTCGGTGCTTCTCTTCCTCCAGCTCCAACTTGAGGAGAGAGTGTTCTTTCTCTTGCTGCGGGTCTTGCTGGAGGATTACTTTCTGTTTCACGGTCACTCTCTCTGTTGTCTCCCTCTCCTCCTGTTCCAGCTCGTTCAGCCTTATCTTCAGCCTCTGCACCTCAAGTTCGGCTTCCCTGCGGGCTTGCCTCTCTTTCTCAAGCTCCTCCAGCTGGCGCTCCAGCTCAGATCTCCTCCGTTGCAACTTGCGCAGCTCTTCCCGAAGGGAGTCTATTTGCTTCAGTTCACTCTCAATGCTCTGAGAGAAGGAATTGATCTCTGCTTTCAAGATGGGATCTTGCTCAAACTTCACCACCTCCTGCTGAACCACTTTCTCCTTCACCTGTGTGAGTTCCTCCTCTTTCTGTCTGATCATCTTCTCCTGGAGCAGCCTTTCTGTCTCCAGGTCAACCTGCTTCTTTTGTTCCTGCGCTAGCTGAGCTCTCAGGGATTCCACTTCCTCTTTGGTTTTGGGGTCTTCTTGGTACTGCAGTATCTCTTGGATGACTTCCTTCATCTGGACTTGAGGCTTGGTGTCTTTCAAGGTCTGAATCTCTTGCTTCAGCTGGTAGATCTGCAGATCAGCTCTCTCAATCACTCGGGTCCTGTCTACAATTTCTTCCCGGAGTCTCTGCAATTCCTTCTCGGTCTCAGGATCGGTTTTGTACTTAATGACCTCCTTGATGATTTCTTTCACCTCCACCTGGCCACCTCTGTTCCTCAGGTAAGCCAGCTCATTCTGGTAGCTCTTCAGTTGCTCTTCCCCACCTCGGTACCTTCTCTCCTGTTCCACCAGCTCCAGGCGAAGGTTGGCTACTTCATTTTCAGCCTTGGGGTCTGGGCGCACTATCTCACGTACCTTTTCCTGGATAACCACCTTAGCATTCTCCTCTTCCAGGACTTTGATCTTTCTAAGTAGTTCAGCCTTCTCCCTCTCATTGGAACGGCCCTTGGCCTTCTCATCTTCATACTGACGCCGGAGTTCGTTCACCTCCCTCTCCATTGCCAGGTCTTTCTCCACCTTCAGCACTTCCCTGACTGTGATCTTGCCCTCTGCAATGGCCCGTTCTTTCTCCAGCCGTTTCATCTTGTCCTGCAGGAAGCTGAGCTCTTCCTCTTGCTTCTGCCGGTGGGAGCTCTCCCTTTCCTTGTTCCCCTGCAGCATTCGGAATTCAGTCTCTAGTTGGGGGTCATTTTGCAGCTTCACTACCTCCTTCTCAGTAACCACCTCCTGCTCTTTGTTCTTCTCATCAGACAGCACAGTGATTTGGTGGCGCAGGAGGGTGACCTCATTTTCTCTGGCTCCTTCCTGCCTCCTAAGATCCTCCAGTTCTTCTTTGAGCTTCAGGATTTCATCTGCTTGTGCCTTGTCCTGCTCAATACGCAAGACTTCCTTAACAATATACTCCTGGCCTCCTTCCCTCCTCTCATGCTCTAGAGCTCGCAGCTTCAGTTTTAGGGTCTCCAGCTCACTCTGTAACGCCTGGTTCTTGCGTTGCTCTTCTGCCAGGCTTTGCTGCATTTTGTGGAAGTTCTCATCCAGCTTAGGGTCAGGTACTTTCTTCAGCACTTCCTTCTTCAGCACAGTTTCCTGGGGCTTCTGGTTCTGTAGCTGGAGGATATCGTTCTGGATGGTTTTGATCTCCCCCTCTAGCTGCTGTCGACGTTGACTCTCATCATCCAACTCTTTCATTATTTTCCAGGCTTCTTCCTGAGGCCTCTTTGACTTGCTAGTCTGTACAGACTCCTGCATCACTTGTACCTCTGGCTGCTGTCAGTGGAATAAAGAGCATATGGTAAGGACAACTTTACTCATTAGCAGTCAGTACTTGGTGACAGGGGCACTGGAAAGTTTGGGGTGGGTGTCGAGGGCTATGCCCCACCTCATTTAATATTGTCATAATAGCCTCAGGTGTGGTAGCCCCTCTCAGCAGCTCCAGCCTCTTTCTGATGGAGAGGTGATTGAGGTGAGTCTTAGCCCCCACCACCACCACCATGGAGCCACTGTTCTTCCTCTTCCCCTAAGGCCCTGCCCCTTGCCATGGTGGAAGCCAGAGTCAGGCCATGTAAGAGCTGCCATGGCGTCCAGACCCTCCACCTTGCCCTGGATGGCATGCCCCAGAGGAACAGGGACTCAGGCTGGGGGCTGCTCACAGGCACCCTGGTCCTCTGCCCAGGGCTGGTGGAGGGTTTAGGCTAGGGCTCCCTCTAGAGGCAACGGCTTCTTGTGCATCTCTTGCCACTGCCTGGCTCCAGCTTCCATCCTGGGCCTCAGGGAGGAAAGAGGATGAGGAAGGGGCAGGACTACAGTGTCAGTGGCCCCCACCAACTTCTTGTGCAGGTTCCAGCATTCCTGGCTGGTTTATCTGTCTTCAGCATCTATGATGGAAAATAAAACTACCATGGGAGAACTTCAAACTCTAATGGAGAGTGCTGCTGGAAATGATTGAATATTGCATACTCAAGTACATGTCCCTCTACTGAACATGTGCATGGGTTCTTAACTTGGGGTCGTGACTGTCCTATCCTTCTTCTACTACTCCATGGAAGATATCTGGCTATGTGGGACAGGGATCTGCAAGGGGACCTTCATACGAAAAAAGTTAAAAACTGTTCATCTAGTGCATCCTAAGACTTATATAACACTCCCACACACCAAATGGGAAGTGTGATGAGGTCATTGGATGGGCTAAATTATTCTTGATATGTGGGCTCAAATTAGATTCCTTCTGCACGATGGCTTCCTAGATCTATTGCTACTTGGTGTACATAAGTGTATGCAATTCTGCTTTAAATATGCTTCTAGAATAAAATTGCATAAAGTTAATCTACTTTAACTAATGTACACATAAACCTCCAGAATCCTTCACTGTGGTGCAGAAGATGTGACCATCCAAAGTTGGCCAGCAGTTCTAACTTCAAGAGCAGACAAAGTGCATGTTTTGGAAGGCCAAACTCCTAGTTTCATATCTATCTAAATCGATTCCTGCTTTTCATCAGTTACCTGCTTCAGGAGATTCTGGGCAAATTCCAAGTTCTGCAGCCTCTGTTTATTAACAGCATTAACTTCAGTGAATTTAGCAGCCAGAATTGCTTCCTGTGAAATAGAAAGCCATTCAGAAAAGGAAATGGAACCAAATCTGTTAATCAAGACATTCTGAATAGAAATTAAAGAAATGGCCCTGTACAGGATAGGTAGGGAAGCATGGCATGATGCAAGTGGATATTTCCTCAAAACTTCCCCTCTGCTATGATCTTATTGCATTGTGAGATCTGTTTTTCTGTTTCTATGCACAGAAATGGAAGTTACTTACCTGTAAATGAAAGTTCTTTGAGATGCTTGGTCCCTATGTGTATCCACATAGGTGTGAGTGTAGAATTTTTTGGGAGCAGGGTCCGTTGGCCCACATATGCGCCGTAGCTCTCCTTGTGCTCAGAACTAAGGGCATAATGGGCAGGACAGGCTGACACCTCTCCAGTTTCCTATTCGTAGCTAGTGCAATATAACTGCTGGTGAGTAGGTAGGGAATACATATAGGGACCACACATCTCAGAGAACTGCCAGTTACAGATGAGTACATTTTCATTTCTTCTTCAGGTGATGGTCTCTGTGTAATCCACACATGGATGATAAACAAGCAGACAGAGGTCAAACAGATGGGGATGCAAAGATACAGAAGTGGCAGCTGACTGCAGTACTGGTGTCCCTTACAGTCATCTCTGCAGTTGATGATTGTTCCAGGGCATAATGTCTCAGAAAGGTATGCAGAGAGCTCCAAGTGATTGCCTTACGTATCTCTAGTATGGGTATGTCTCTGAGAGACAGCTGAAGTATTTTGTCCCCTGGTGGAATGAGCCTTTACCCCTTCACAGGGAGAAGAGGGAAGGGGAACACCAGCTAGTTGGTAGCAAAGGATAAATCTAAATGGATCGCAGGTTGTAAGTCTCTGTGCCAATATAGGTTGATCTTTTGATCACTATAGAACAAATAGTTTAGATATCTTTCTGGTGTCCTTTGTTCTTTGCAGATAAAAGGCCAAGGCCTTCTGTTGATCTAGGGAATGAAGTCTTTTCTCTCCTCTTCTCAAGCATGTAGTTTAGAAAAATAATACAGGTTAGTAAATGACCTGACTCAAACTCAGAAACTACCTGGGATAGGAGTGTTGGCATAGAGAGACCTCTTCTTTTAGAAGGTAGTACATGATGGGCTCACCATAATCACTCTCAGTTCATTGACCCTTCTGGCTGACATAACTATCAGAAAGGCCACTGTCATGGACAGATGGGTCACAGAGCATGTGGCCAGCAGGTAAAAGGGAGTCTCAGAGACGATAAAACAAAATTGAGGTCCCATAGATTTGCAAACGTCACCATTGGTGGAAAGGATCTGAAAGTTCCCTTCAAAAGTCTAGTTGTGATGGGGGCATGAAGATTGCATCATTATCCACTATAGGATGGAAAGTGCTGATTGCTGCTAAATACACATGCAGGGAACCGAATGAAAGATTTAGGAGTAAGTAGGTACTCTAAGATAGCAGGAGTACTGGCAGGGTCGAGAAACAAATTGCACTGATGAACCCAATCAGAGAAACACTTTCGATGTAGCTGAGTAACAGTTTCTTATAGAATTTTTTCTACTTTGGTTAAGGATGGATTGCATCCTCTTGGAAGATGAGCTTTCTCACTCCAATGCCCATCCAAATATCAGGTTGTGCACTGCAGCAGCTCTTGATTCAGGTGTGTGAATTTGCCCCCGTGTTTCATTAGAAGATCTAGCACTGTGGTGGTGGTCATGGGTGATTGCCCTGAGAGCTCAACAGCTGAGTTGATGAGCGCGATGGGGGAGGACTTGATCTCTGTCTTAGCAGATATTCTGTAAAAGAGTATCAAAGGAATTGGAGGGAAAGCATATCCCAGGCAAACCTTCCATGACATCGGGAGGACATCTCCCAATAAGTCTTCTCCCAGAACTGTTCTGGAGCTTCCTGTTTGCCTGTGAAGTGAAAAGGTCCCAAGATGGCATTCCCCACTGAGCAAAGATATCTCTGAAAACCAAATTATGACTCTCCCATTAGTGGTTCACAGAAAAGTGTTTGCTCAGACACTCCGCTGGGGAATTTTGCACCCTGGTAAATATAATGAAGATGCTAATAAGGTTATGGGATGTTTAATGAACCAATTCAAGGAGTGAATGCCTCTATGCACAGAGAGAGAGAGAGATCTCATTTCCTCTTGCTTGTTTATATAAAACAGTGTCATCACATTGTCTCATATTTTGGATTGAGTGGGTGGGAGAAAGGCAATACAGGCTCTGCATACCACCATGAGTTCTAGTAAGTTATGTGCATGCTGTACTCCCAAGCGATCCAGATGCCCTGTGTCACATGATTGTCCATGTTCACACTGATCCAAGAGGGAGGTGTCAGTAACTATGATCTTGGCTGTTGGTGTAAGGAAAGGGATCCCTATCCAAGCCTTCTCTGGTTTTATCCCTGAGACAAGACAGCTTAATACCTTGGGCAGACTTGTGTGTGGGCATCCTGAGAGAAACCAGGCCTGTAGGTGTCCTAGATGTAGCTTTCTGAACTAGGTCACATGTGCATGAAAGCTGTGTGGCAAAGGAGGGAAAGAATGATGTCCTGGGCCTGATAGTGACCTGGTTGTGAAAGTGTTCATTGCCTCAAACCTTCAGAGAAATAAAAATGCTCTTGTGGTAGTCAAGTTTAATGTGGCCCCTATGATGTCTGTGCATGTCATGAGGGTCAACATGAATTTTTTTTGTGACTGTCACAAAACATGGGGAAAATGAAAGGCTGAGCAGATCACAGGTTGCCCTGTGGACCTCCTCATCGGAGCAGCCTGTGAGAAGACACGGTATGAGACGTCTGTAAATCCTCTTTCCATCCAAGCAGCCATTACTGAAAAAAATCCTTGTAAACACCCTGCGTGTTGTGGCCAAACTAGAGGAGAGGTCTCTGGACTGGGAGTGGTCTTGGTTGAAGAGGAAACTGCTATCGGCTGGCTGTGAATATCTGTATGAAAATATGCATCTTTTATGTTGAGGACCATGAACAGTGTTCCTTCCTCTGATGAGGGAATTATTGATGCAAAGGAGATTATGCAAAATTTTAGTTTTCAGTTAAACTTGTTTAACTGACATAGATCAAGTATTGGCCTCTAGTCTCCATTCTTCTTGGGGATCCAGATGAAAGGAGAGGACTCCCTCCCATGATGTTGGGGTAGAACCTTTTCAATAGCTTCCCTGAAGAGAAGGAAGTTCATCTTCTGTGATAAAATTTCACGAGTAAGCCCTAAAGAGGAACCAGGAAGGGTGTTTGTAGGAAGGAGTTGTCAGAAACTGGATCAGATAGCTATCATGGATAACCTCTAATACCTATTTGTTTGTAGTTGCGGCCCTCCAGTTTTTGACAAATTGGGTAAAGTGGCCTCCAAACATCTGGATAAGGAATTTAAGAGGCATCAATAAAGGGTGTGGGTCTGGACTGTCCCATTGAAAGGAACTGTGTGGTGGTGGATGATGCAGCAGCTGGGTTCCTGTCTCTTGTGTGATGGTTCCTGAGGATGTTGATAAAAGGGCTGGAAAGGTGGTCTTGCCCCCTATCCTTGTTTATGATAATGTGTCTTGGGGATAGGAGTATAAAAGCCCAGTAAGCAAAGTGTTGTTTTGAGGGAATGGAGAGATTTATCTGTTTCCTCATGGAATAAGTTGATAGTATTGAAGGGCAGATCTTGGATGCTATTCTCCACCTCTCTAGAGAAGCCTGAGGATTGCAACCATGAGTCTCTTCTCATGACATCACCGTAGTCATCCCTCTCTATGTAGTATTTGTGCATCTGTTCTCGCTTGGAATAAAGTTCTGCCCATCACTTTGCTGTCTTCCACTAAGGCCTGGAAGCGGGCTCTATCCTCCTTAGTGAGCTTGTCCTTAAACTCTAGAAATCTAGAATAACTGATACAATCGTATTTGGCCCAGAGGGCCTGATGGTTAAAGATCCTGAACTGGGGGTAGGTGGAAGTGAAGGCCTTTCTTCCCAGATGGTTGAGTCTCTTGTGTCCCTGGTCAGAAGGGAGTAGCCTTTGGATGCTGTTTCCTGGACTGCTCTATAGCCACCTGCACCATGGGAGAAGAACAAGAACTTTCCGTCCTTGGATGGGACAAAGTAGAGCTTCTCAGGCCTTTTGGGTGTCTGAGGTAAGGCTCCCACAGGCCCCATTATTGCCACCAGCGGAGGGGGGGATCTGGTTGGATGTTGGAAGTCTGACTTCTAGTGCTTCTGTTCGGGGCTGCCTCTTTTTGATGCCACAGAGACTCCTGCAGAGCCTCTGACTCATCAGAAGAGATGGCTGTATGGGTCATCGTTGGTGGGACCAGTGGTACCAACAGCTGTGCTCCAAGGCTGACCGGTAGAATGGGGGAACAACTCCTTCTCCTTGTGATAGACTAATCCTCTGGTGTAACAATATCCCAGAATATAGATGGACCCAATAGGAGCAGTGAACTTGGGTGGGGGAAAGCAAAGATGTCTTTCAGGGAGGCATACATCTCCAACCATCCTGGAGTATGAGGAGAGTCCATTCCTGGAGTTGGTGGGACCAGAGCCTCTCTGGCCACCTAGCTGTTGGCTCCTTTTGGGCCACATTGTTATCAGTACTGCCTTGGTTCTTGAAAGAAATGGAAATACCAGGAGCTATCTATTCCTTGTCTTCACCACAAGAGCCAGTGTCAGATCTATCAGCAGAACTTGCCTGCCTTCTCTTGACAAAGAGATTTAGGTGGCCCTAAGGTCATGCCACCCATGTGCATTGGCTCTCCTGCCTTTGGTCTGGTCAGAGAAAGATCCCTTCTTTTTGGGACTGTCTTAGAAACAGTGGACTTATTCTTATCTATGAGAGTGCCCAATCATTTTCTGCGAAGCCTTTTCTTTAGGCTTAAGAGACTCCATTCCTGAGCTTGTGCTCAGAGGGGTGATGCCCATATATTGAGACTGATGTGAGGGAGACGGGAATCTCTTGCTGAGATCTGATTGGGGCTTCATTGCCTTTTCCATGAGGTGATTTCTGAGTCTCAGTTCCCAATCCCCATGAGTTCAGTGGGGAAAGGAGAGGCAGATGCTGCACTTGTCAAAAATATGAGCCTCATCCAGGCAGTAGTAGTCTTTAATGTTTGTTGCTCACAGGAGAGCAAGAAACACTTTCTGCACCCAGGGACCCAGGGCATAATTGCATACTTCTGGGGGTGGAGGGAGGAGGAGAAGATTCTCCTGGAGAGCGAAAAAAACTCTATGCTATACTATAAAAACCAATAAAAATGAATGGTATATGATTCTTACAGGAGTGATGCAGTAAAAAGGAGCTGAGGACACCAAGGATTCCTATGCAGATCATGTGGCGGTAAGAAGGAACTGGTGAGGTGTCAGCCCACACCACCCTTTATGCCCTTGGTTGGGAGCATGAGGAGAGCAACAGTGAATGTGCAGACACCCATTGCGTATCCTGCATGTTGAGTTCAGATAGGGGCCATCACTTGAGGAAAAACAATACTTTCTTTTCCTGCAACCCATTCCCTGCCCTACCAAATGCATGTAACAAGTAGGACAATCAGGGAAGTTCCCGACTTGACTCACTCGTGGGCTGCATGGTGTAATAGCAGATGAAAGATGAGCTAGGATAGCTAAACAGTGGATTATATGTGTGTAAAGTAACTTGAAAACTTGCATGGTCTTCATGTTGTATCTGTAGCTCCTACAAAGTATTTTAGCTCCTAAAACCTGTCCCTCCACCCGAAAGTCTTGTTAGGGGGAGATTTTGTTGGGAACCGAGTGCAGGCTCAGGTACTTTTTTCTCACCCTTCCCACAAACTCCGGAATGCCAGATAACTGATCAGCTGAAGAATTCTCAGCCCCGAATGAGGCCGAGGGCACAGACCCGAAAATCAGTGTCTGTGCAATCTCTGCTGGCACCTCAGAGCTGTAACCTAACCCTGTCACGGCTTTACCTCTTCCTTCACTTTGGCGGCTGGAGACTGGAGTCTGGGTCTCTTGCTCATGTATCCATTCCGTCCATTTTCCAGGGCAAGAATGGATCGTAACTTCTCCGCTTCTAATTCATAGTCCTGCAGCAGAGTGGTGACATTTGAGAGGTGAGAACATGGGTCCTCCTGCCTGTGTGCCCCTCAGCTTGTCCAGTAACCCAAGCTATCCTCATGCCAACCCTTGGTCTTCTGTGAAGTAGCTAATGTAGGCTGATGGGATCTACACAGCAGGGTGATCTGTCTGTCTCATTGAGAGCTCCAGTTCTGGCCTTGCCTGTCGTATTTACCGTGCTAATGCACCTTCATGGCTGTATTGTGACTTTAATAATAAGTGTTTTAAAGCCATTTGCCTGCAGGAGGGGCGAATTAACACCATTACATATGGGAAAATAGAGGCAGACATACTAAGTGACTGGACAAAGAGCACAGAGGGAGTTGGTGTGAGAGCACGGGTTGGGACTAAGCTGTCCGTACCTCCCCAAGCCTTTTTCCTCAATCACTGGGCCACAGTGATTTCCTTTTGGCAGCCATTGCTTTCCTGTCTCATTTAGTTGGGGTCAGGAAAGAATTTTTCCCTGGATCACCTTGGCAGAGACCCTGTCCCTGAGGGCTTTCACCTGCCTCTGCAGCATGATGCAGTCACTTGTGGGTTTAAACTAGTGTAAATGGTAATTCTCCGTAACTTGAAGTCTTTAAACCAAGATTTGAGGCCTTCAGTGAGTCAGCCAGAAGTTAGGTGTCTATTGCAAGAGCGGGTGGGTGAGGTTCTGTGATGTGTAATGTGCAGGAAGTCAGATTAGATGATCACAGTGGTCGCTTCTGACCTTGAAGTGTATGAGTCTATTAAAAACACCTCTGGTTACAAACTCACACTCCTTACCTTCACTGCCTGCTGGTACTGCTGGGCGTTGGCAGACACTTTCTGTACCTCCGGCTCCTTTCTTGCAATTTCACTCAGCAACGTCTGTAAAGAGACAGATGGCACAGGACAAGCAAGTACCAAACAGTGTGGCATTTTTGAGGGTGTCAATCAAAGCTATACCCAGAGCATTTGTTTTAATGACCTCTCTATACTGCACACACATCCCATAAGTACTAGTCTCCAATTCACAAGAGGAACATGGGAGCTCATGATTGCAAAAAACCTGTTTTTTTTCTATCTGTTGCCCTGTTAGGGGATAGTCTGAATTCTTCTTTGTTTCCTGAATTCTCTTAACATCATCTGAATGGGTGCAGTTGCCATTCATCTACTTTCTGGCTCATTGGAGGGTTCCCCTCCCAATCGGACATATGTGGTCATGGGGTAGCACACAAGGGCAAAGTGGAGCAGCACTAGATTTCAGATTGAGGTGCATTACCAGTACCCTACTGCTGCATTAGTTAAGCAGGCATTCTTCATCAAATGAACATGGACATATTTATCCTGCTGTGTCCTTAGCCCCTTTTGTAGCAGCTGCTGGCATTTTTTCCCATGCAGCAGTCCTGACCAGTGTTGGTGACTCTGAATGTGAAGGGTGGGGAAGCTGTTGAGAGGGTCCCTCCAGCATATGGCTCAGAGGAGAAGGAATTTACCATTTGGTTCTTCATCTTAGTTTCCACTTGTTGGATGTTGTCTGTTTCCTGTGGCTCGTAGTTCGGTATATTACAAAGGAACTGGTTGACTTCATTATAGCCGGTGCGGTAAGTGGAATAGGAAGATTTTGCTTTCTGAAGGGTCTGAGATCTGCAAGAGGGATATGAGAAGCAATACTTCCCAAGCTATTGCAGTTTCTGTGAATATCTCTGACCCCACCCTCCCAAAAACATAAACGTGGGCCTGAGTTTTTCCCCTAGGAGGAATCCTCTGCTCTGCTGCAGGCTGCTACATAATCGTTCCTAGGATGTCTTTTCGTCAGTCCTTGTTAAAACATGCTGTGATTTTATACTCCTGGTCTAAGCAATGGTGCACCCTAGGTCAGGGAAGAGGTTGTGAAATTCAGCCCTGCTCTGTCTCACAAAGTGTTTCATACAACACCCATCTCTTCCAAGCTTGTCAAGGAGTCCACGACCAGCAGTTTGTCAAACCACATTGTGATTAGCCCTGAGCATGCCGTGGAATTGGTGATGATGGTGGAATAGATTCATCAGTGGGCAACATGCGAGCCCACAAAGCATCTGCCCTGAGAAGCATCCAAAGATGTGTGCGCAATACAGCACAACGCAAGCAGAGGAGCGGGGCTGGCATCAACAATGCCATTGCTCGGCTGAGTATTGAGGGGACGATTGAATGGTGAGGAGGAAGGGTATGTGGCAAGCAAGTGCTTGGGCGTTATGTCAGGCATCTGGCACACCATGAAGGCAGATGAAAAGTGGAGAGCGGGTGACAGAGGAGAGGAGTGCGAGTGGCATATCGATAGAGGAACTATGCACTGGGTAAGGACAAAGGAGTGCCAAGTCCTGATGGACTTGATCTTGCTGTGGAAGGGAAATGAAGGCTGGTGAAGGGGGGAGGCCCAGTCAGAGGCTGTGCTGGAGGGGGACTCACTCACCCTTTCTTCAGCCTTTGTGGACACTTTTGTAACAACTCCAGTCTCCACTACAAAAGCATTAACTATCAAAGATCACCCAAATCTACCCAGTCAACATATGATGAAAAATCATCCATTCCTCCTTCCCTAGACCCTTCAATGCTTAACTCCCATCAGCTCTGTATACACCCATGTTGCTCATCCATCACTGATTGCAATTCCTTTGGACTCGATTCCGTTCATGCCAGTAGTGTTCTGTTGTAAAACCCATGTGCTAGAACTGTGTTTCTCAACCAGTGTTCTGTGGAACACCAGTGCTCCATAGACAATAGTGAAGGTGTTCCGCGACCCCTCCCTGTCGGGCAGCCTGAGACAAGAGGAGGGAAGGAGCAACACAGTGAGCTGATGTGTGCCTGTGAGATTTAAAATTGCCTCAGCCACAGCAAAGCTTCCATGTGCATGTTGAGGTCCACCACCTCCTTGCTCCTCTGCTGTGGATGTGGCATTTTACATTTCTTGCCACTGTTACCGCCAGGAACAGTGGTGGGAAATATAAAATGTCCCAGCTGCAGGAAAGCTTTCACCCCTCCCCTCCCAGCCACTTTTCTTATTCCTGATTATTTTCAGTTTTAAGTTGTGTGCATAATCATTATATATGTATCTATTTTTTTAGAAATAAATGCATGTTATAGTCATAAAACTATGTAAGTCAGGTTTCCTGAATCGTTTTCACAGGAATGCGTAATATACAGATATTATGAACGTTACCAGCTGGTACAGACTGGCTTTTTCGAGAGAGTTTTCATTAGGTGTTCTACATAAAGTAATTAGTACCATTAAGTGTTCCCGAGTCCACTAAAGGTTGAGAAATACTGTGCTAGAAGACGAGGAACTGCCTCTCCTGGCCTGTACCTCCAGTGCGTAGCCAACAGCCCACCCTGGAGCCTCACCTGTGGTCAATTTGCTTGCTGAGGTTGTTGAAGCGCTGGTTGAGTTTGTGGAGCTCAGCTTCCTGGCGTTCGATGTCAGGGCAGTGTTCCTGAAAGCGGCTGGCCATAGCGCTGGAACACTTCTTTGTTTTTTGCAAGTTCTGCTCTGCTTCATTAAGCAGAGATCTCTTGGACTGCAGCTCTGCACCCATGGCCTGGAAAGAGAGTAGGAGAATGACAGGGTTGGTAGAGTGACATTAGGTTTTCACCGAGTATCTCTCTGCTGTAGCTTGTGTGTGGTTCTAGTATTAAAGAAAAGTTCACTGGTCATTCCTGCATTTTCCTTGCATTTCTGCATAACAGCCAGCTCCTCTAACTCTTTCACCCCTGAATTCTTTGCTACCCCGGTAATTACATCCCAAATATGACTCATAGGTTGAGGGAAAGGGTGAATGTTCTTTCAACTGCAAAGCATGTTTAGCAGTAGAGAGAATCCCCCTTTTGATTGCAGTGATGCACTCCTGCCCAGCGCTATGGAGACCATGGACACACAGCAAGAAGGAAGAAGATTCAGCCTGCGTCCAGTGAAATGGGTGCTCTGCCTCATAGTGCCCATCCGTGCCATCAGCATCTGGTGTGGGCAGTGCGGGAGACATCACACGACGGCCACGCTTGTGTTAGTGCTACAAAGGCTGTTGAGTTCCCGGCTATGTAAGGGCAGCACTAAGACACGGCCTGGGTATTCTAGACAAATACTAAGGGCCACCTGGTAAATGTATTGGGGCAGAAAGCTCCCTCTCTCTCCGCCTGACTCCCTGCTAGCCTTAATTTTTTAAGGTTAACATAGAGTTTGTGAAAAGTGCTGAAGATATAAGGCCTTTGTCCCCATCCCTGCAGTAGCTCAAGAGGCAGCTATAAAAGCTGTGACCTGCTTGCTTCACTCTGTTCCTGAGAGACAGACGCAGTCTAGAGGCTGCTATCAGGCATGGGCCTATTGAGTTCTCGGCCTTTCTATGGAGATTCTCCAAAAGGAAGCTGATTGTGACAGATGCCCAGTGACTAGGACCTAGAGGTCGCTGCTAAGATATGGAATCATCCGTATTCAAGCTGTGGCCCTATAATCTAGCCAGTACTGCCTACCAAGCATTAGAATTTTGTTTGGTGAGTTAGGGGCCTTCATTTAAGGGATCTGCGTTGGTGACAATGAGTCAGGGACCATCCCTTTGCATGAGCACCTTGTGCTGTGAATCCCAAGTGCTGCAATGAAATCCACACAGAGACCATCGCCTGTCAAACAACCTCCTGTCTCAGGACTGCAGACACCGGAATGAAAATGGAATGAGTACGAGGATGTTTGTGGAAGATCATCTCTGCTAACCAGCTGCAGTTTGGTGGGTTCCTTGAGCAAATACTTGAGCCAGGTTTTTTAGCATGTGTCTGCTTATTAAATGGGTTGCTAAGTTAGTGAACTGGTTGAAGACACTTACTAAGAGCTCCTCTCTCTTATGATCCAGAGCCCGCAAGTCCTCCGGCACAGTATCCTCTATAACCAATTTGTTTTCATACACAGACAGCAGCTCTTTGCCTTGCTGAAGGCTCTTCTCTAGGCAAGTGGCCACTTCCACCCTGTAAATGCAAGAAGAGAGTTACTGCACACACATGCCATTGCTGAAAAGACTAGATTAAGCCTGGCAGGAGCCATAACATACTTTTCCTGGGCAGCACTGAGAAGCTGGACCACATGGTCGTACTTCTTGGTCGTGTCCTCTACCTTGTTCCTCACCAAGACTGCACTGCCTGATTTGGGCACCGTGTCAATGAAGGCCTCACACTCCTGGATCTTCCTGGCTTTCTCTGGCTCGAGGCACCGGACCTCATTGGCGATATTCTGGAGTGAGAAAAAAAGTCTTTACAGCCACTGACCAGGGCTCTAGCCACCAAATGACGAATAAGGCAGCAGCTCATGGCTACCTGGGGCCAGCAGGGAGATTTGCACTGAGGCAGGCTCCTGTTTCTAGAATGCTGGGAGGGTTTTGTGCCTGAGAGATCTCAGCCTAGTGGGAGAAGGTGAGGTTTCTTGTGGCCATTCAGGGACAAATAGCAGGATGTTGCTACAGGATGTCATTTCTTTGTCGCATCATGCCATTGTGACATAGGGTGAGAACTGCAAACTGTATTAAGGGTTTTGACTTGCACATCTAGTATTCTGCCCTGTTTTAATGGCCATGACTGGGTCCCCTCCATTCACTCTATCCCTCTCACACTAGAATTATCTCCTCATGCTGATCTGTGCTTTACACCCTTAAAGAATGGCCCCAGCTGCGTTATGACCATGTCATTTTACTGGGTGTGTGCATTCTGGCCCCATCACGGCGGGAAGCAAGAGCTAATGGCAGGGGTCTCATCACTCACAGAGCAATGTGCTCAGGGTATTCGTGGAAATGGACCAGCCAGCTAGTTAGGTGGAAGTATTGATGCGTTTGAGAGTTGCTGCTGCATTCTGGATGAGGAGCAACTGCAGCTACGAATAGTGGCATTTTCATACTTTTCCTAACACAGGGGGGAGAGGTTTCGTGGGTTAGGCTTTCAGCTGTGCAGTGGCAGCATGAGGAGGTTGGCAGGTGAATAAACAGACATTCAAATGACCTGCTCCTAGTCCCAGAACGATTCCCTAGCTGGCTTTTCTGGTGTGGGGTTTCCTGTGCGAAGGTTCCCTTCATGGCTCTTGCTACAGTAATTGGCCTAGGAGGTGGGCAAATGACCTCCCCTACCTTCTCCTCTGTGTCTGTTACCTTAAGGTTCTTTGCACGCCCAGCACTGTCCTGCACTGCCCGGCTTTGCTCTAGTGGGGGGCGTAGGTTTGCTGTTGTTGCCTTCTCCTGCTTGTCTAGATCGCTGTTCACTTTCTCCAATCCTGCTAGCAGCTGGCGCACCTGGATGGATGCAGCATCTAGATAATCAGAGGGTGCTGAGTTAGATGCCATGGAAAGCAGGGTTCAACCCAAGCACAGAGAGAGAGCTGGCTGCAAACCAAATCCCAGCCACCATCTTGCACTTCAGCCCTGGATAGTGGAGTTATTAGAAATCTGCACTGCAGCTGGGTGGTTCCAGTTCACGTCTTGATGCTGCTCCATGGCCTTCCACTCTGATCTTACAGCACTTGACAGGCTGTGGTGGGGAATGCTTCACCACACCCAGCTGGCATTCATGATGCAACTGAGGCACCAAGACAAGTGACCTGCCTGACTCCCTATTCCAATAACTCAACCCCCTTCTTCCCTTCAGAGAAGAAAATAAGCTTCGTGCTTGTGGCTGCTGCAGCAGTGACTTTCCCCCATTTACATTAAAGAGCTGCCACGTGTCCACAGAGCTGCAGCTAAGGAAGCAGCTGACTCCAGAGCCAAGTACCTTCCTGCAGGATGGAGAGGAGAAATCTTATATTCCTTGCCCAGAGCATACAGGGAACCATATTACTCAAGAATGGAAGCCAGAGCCCTGGCCACTGGTTCAAATGGAGCTACGTGGCTACTTCCTCCCTTGACGCTTTGGTGCCCCTGAAAGCTTCCAAAAGGCTTTGTGGAGACCCACCTCCCGTGCTGTCTGCCTTCAGCCCTTCGTAGCGTTGCTGCAGCACATTCTTGCTGTTGGCCATCTTCTGCTTCACGCTCCGATACTCGCTGGCAATGCTGCACAATGAGACCGTGTGTGAATTGAGGTTAGGGCCCTTTCCTTCACCCCTCTAACTGCTGCATGCAGCCAGCTGGACAGTACCCTCAGGACTGTCACTCATTGCTGCTTATCCTGTTCCCCTGCCCGACGGGAGAGCATTTCACCACCACCAAGGGACTGTCTGCTAGTCCCAGGGTGCATCCCCTCTGGCACAAAGCAGTGGGTGGTGACAGTGTGACCGCAGCTGCACGCCGCCTTTAAGAGGAGGCAAATCTGGTGACCTCTCTGGTCCCCCTGCCAAGGAAGCAGAGAAAGAGGCTGCCTTGAATTGCTCTCTGGCAACTCAGCTCTGGTGCTGGGGGATGGGCAGAGCAAGTTTGGTGGTTTCTGAAAAGAGCCGCTTCCTCCTCAGCTGGAAGCAATGTGGCTGCCATAACGTGGAGACTCTGGCCTGTGAGGGGAATATAGGATAGTCCCACCAACCCCTGCTGCGTCAAAACAACTCCCGAACCTGCTCTGGTGTTGTCTGTATTCGCGGCACTATGTGTGAACTCTGAGACCGTGTCTCAACTGCAGCTCCCAAAGTGCTTCATCCAGGAGGGTCAGTTCATAATCTCCATTTCCCACGGGCCAGGGCAGATAGACAGACAGCTGTGTAGATTGGACAGCTTCCTTCTGTATGTATCTCTTGAGCCAGGAGGGGTTTGGGTTTTAGAAGAAAGCTGGAAACAAACAGCTTTGGGCCCTGGCCCAACGAAGTTGGACCTTAAATCCCTAGCATGTCCCACTGAAGCACTTTCTACCCATGAGGGTTCATTTCCATGTTTGAGGCCCTAGGGGACAGTGCTGCCTGGTTCAGAAAACAGAGCAAGGCCGGCCCCAAGTGTCTCTTCAGCTCAACGGGCAGGAGAAGGTCCCGTCACTCTGTCATTCAAGGGGCCGGTCAGCAGGTACCTGTCAGTGAGCACTAACGCTTCGGGGTCGGTAGGGGGAATCATGAAGCAGACCCCTGGGACGCTGATCTTCTTCCCTGAATTGTCCGTTACATCCCAGATGTCACCATTGCTCTTATTCAGGGTGTAGCGGGCTCCACGGATAACCTGGCCCTAGGGCAGAAACCAGTCACAACTGCCAGTCAGTTAATAACCAACACCGCCCTGGTGTAGTGCAAACATACCTGGGATGTGGCCCTATCTGACTGGCCTGGCTAATGCCCAGCCGTACAGCTTTTCCCAGACAGGCCTGTGTTCCCACCTGCCCCACCAATTTGGAGGTGGGGTTCATAGAGGAAATGCGACTGTTGTTCAGCTGGGTTCTGGCTCTTCGACCCACTTGCCTGCTGGCAACTTCTATGCTCATGTACCTACAGAGCTGCTAGGAACATCCCGAATGAACAGCCAGACCATGCCAGCCGTGCAGTCCCAGGGGTGCCTCTGCGCAGCAGATGTGTTGTTTCCTTTAACAAACTGTAAATGACCCCAGAGAGCGTGGGGTCCCTGCCCTTCCCTGCTTGGTTGCAGGGGAAACCACCCTGGATTCAAGCTGCTAAGCTCATGCCGAGGGGGGATGGGTTAGACACAGTGCTTGTTTTCAAAGGCTGTGTGGACCACTTAAGACTTTTAGGGACACCACCCTCCCTTAATCCTCCCACAAAGGCTGGTTAAGCCAAGGAACCTCCGAGGAGGATGGGCTGGAGGAGGCACAATGCAAATAACCTCCCTTGAATAGGCCAATTGGAGCTGGCAGGATGCCTCCTGCCTTTTGTATTGCTGCTTTTCCTTTCATGTCCTAGGTTGCAGGGTTGTGGCTACCGCTCAGGGTAATCTCCCTCCTCTCTTCTAGCCTAGCTGAGCTGCTTGGCGTCTGCCGTCCTGTGAGTTGGCTCCTCCAGCATTGCTGTCACACAGTGACACTCAGCCACGAGCATGTGCAAAGGATCGGGGTTGAGTTTACGTTAGGAAAAGATGAGGCATAGGGAGCCCAGCGGAGCCAGAGAGGTGCTGGCCTGGGTTACAACCAGCAGGGAGCTGTACAGAAGCAGCCAGCCTGGGACTGGCTACAGGCTCTACCTTCAGGAGACTCCTTATACAATGTAGTGTCTCGCATGAGTCCCCAGTAAACTCTGTTGTTTCTCCTACTAGCTAATTGTGTCTGAGTACTGTCACAAATCACCGTTCTCCCTGGCCTTGTCACCTTTTTTGAAGGCAGGGTCAAGGCCTTGGCCAGAATGAGTTATATTTTAACATATAGGCACCAGGAAAACACTTATTCTTAAGCAGGTTCCCATCTAGTCCGTCCCCCACCCCGGGTGGCAAGGCATGGAAATGGTGAGCTGGTTTCCCTGCAGTGCTCCAGCAGCCCCAGGGTCCAGTTGTCAGAGGGAAGTCCTACCTTTTCACTTTCATAGTCACACAGCGCCTCCACAGGGATGGGCTTGCGCGGGGTCTCCCGACGGTATTGCAGAGGAAGCACCTGCTGGCTGTGCACCTGGAGGGACTTCACCACCTCCTCGTACTTATCCAAGGCCTTCTCTTGGTCCTAAGAGCAAGTGAACAGCCGTGACAAGGTAGGAGATTTAAAAATGTGCCGCTGTAACCACAGACCACAAGCACCCTTGAGGGATTTGCATGTGGTATATTGGCCGCAGAAGGGAGAGCTCTAGAGCCTGAATGTGCACTGGAGGCAGCTGTGTGGCTGGAATGAAATGCTCCCTCTGGCCCTGGCTGACAGCAGATTTGTAAAGCCTGGGCATCCTGTCATCTACTGTGGCCTTTTAACAAGAGCTGGTTGGTGGTGAATATTCACAATGTGCAGCGTCAAGAAACATTACTGCATTCTCCTCAGCTGGGATTCCTTCTGCCAGCAGCAGAGGCTGAGAGACCCTGTTTCCTGCCGGCATTTCCTAATTCCAGAGGCAAGAAATACTACAGCTACTGGAAAATGTGAGCAAACTGGCTTGAAGTGTTGCAGGGGAAAGAGGCACTGCTTGTGCTGGCAGCGGTGGGGGAGAGGGCATGAAAGGAGGGATAAATATGAACTTGTCTTTGTTATTTAGCACTCGCTAGTAACACAAACACTGAGGGAATGTGTAATGAGAGTGAGGACAGCCAAGCGCCCAGTGCTCTGTGATGTGGCCACCCAGGGAGACACTGGGGCGGGACCAGTACAAATTCTGCCAGAACCAGTGAACTTTTCTAAGGAAAGGTTCTTGGCCAATGACCAGAAAGGAAATTTGCTCATTGGATCCCAGCACCTTCCCCACCCAGGAGGCACCTTCAACACCAAACCTCAGTACCTGGGTCCAGCATTGAACCAGGGGCTGTAGGGTGTCCAAGGAGTCATGTGGTTTGAGGGTATGGGGAAGGTGGAGGGTGGCTTTCTGCTTTCACTGGGATGGAGGCATATCCTTTATTGCTTGTGTTTGCTGTGCAGCCCATTGCTCTGGCCAGCCTTTTCCTGAGCAGGTGGCTCTGCTGACTGTCTTTCCTTCGTGGTGGTTTGGCTGAGTCCCGTGACAGTCTACTGATGTTCTCAGCCAGTGTGATGGGAGAAACCCAACAATCCAGCCTGGTGAGTCCTCAGCTCATTGTGAAAGATATAGTACAGGCCCAAGGATAGGAGAGGGCATGGCCAGCACAATGCAGGGGGGCGGAAGAGTCCAAACCCCAGCGCCTGCCATAGACAGAGAGTAGGCAGCCCACCAGTGTGCCTGCAAATTTCTAGGCAGCACCTGCTCTGATGCCACAAGATCTTCCCATTACTGTTGTCGACTTCTTCCATTATCATGCTGATACTTACGTCCAGCTCCCTGAGAAGCGACTCAATCTGGTATCTGTCCTTGAAGTCAGGGTTGTATTTCTGGTCCAGGTCCGTGTCCACCTTCTTCAACAGCTCCTGGGCATCCTTAGCATCCTTTTGGAACTGCAGAAAGGCCAACCAACACTCTTGTTTAAAAGAGAGCTTCCATCTGGCAAAGATTGGCATAGGTGGGTGCTGTGTCCACACTGAGCCGGGGGGCTTGGCTTGTGAGGCTGGACCAATGCAGAGTGAGCCCCAGGAAAGAATGGTACTTGCGTGGGGAAGGCCGTTCCAGCCCCACCTCCTTCCCCAGCCCTGGCTCTGTTCAGCTCTGCTCAGTGCTTGAGAATCTGGCCTTGTCTTTTCCAATCTCCCCTGGTCTCCCAGTCTTGGACCGATGCCCTTTGTCACTAGGCTGGGGAACTCTTGGAGAAAGTGTCCCAAGAGCCCCTGTGGAAACGGACTAGGAGGGCAGCTTGGCTCCCTTCTGGCTCAGGTCGGTTCACCTGCTGCAGTAGGTTCCTGGGACCACCGCTGCCCTGGGAGCCATCTTTTTTGCCATGACAATACCACAGACAGGGAGAGGCTCAGCTTTGTGTCTCCCCTTTTCCCACAGGCTGCTGCCATTGAGGTGGGGGGAGAGGCTTCCCCAGCAATGCATCCTGAACGCAACTCATCCTATTGGGCAGTTTATTCCACAAACATTAACCAGGCTCTCCAGAAGGGAGCTGCCTGGATTGGGCGCTGGGGAATTGTTTTTCCAGGTGAAGCATTGAGTATGAAAAAGCTCCAAGGAGCTTGTGGGGGACAATCTCACCCAGCCTGGCTCTCTCTTGGGACAGAGCCTGCCTGGCTGTTAAAGAGGAGGACACACCAGCCTTCCTCTTCTGTGATCACACAGCACAGATCATTCTTCCAGCTGATAGCACTCCTACTCTTGCTTGGCCAGTCCCTGCACTCAGAGCTTCTGCGTGGTCCTCCAAGCAGTTCTGGGCAGGGAAGCAGTGAGGGTCTGCACTGTCTCTGTGGAAGCAGATCTCAGTGGGAGTCCTCCAGCACAGACCCGCCCCACCCTAGGAAGATGGGGGTTGGCTTGATTGTTGAGAGGCAGGAAAGCCTAGGACTTGAACCCCTCCACGGCGACGACCCTCACCAGGAATGGTCAGTGGGCAGCCCCAAACCTGCATGGCAGTGATCTCTCGGTGTGGGGAGGGTGGTGCAATGTTCCTGTGCGAGAGACACCCTCAGCAACTTACCACTCCTCCCCCCATATTACCCTCCAACGGCATTTGCTCTGGCCCCTTCCTCCCCCAGCTACTTCTCATCTCAGTACCCTGTGGAGCCCTGGTCACAAGGGTGTGGAGCGCTCAGGGGGACTGAACTGTTCCCTGTGTGGAAAGGGAAGGCAGTCCATGAAAAAGGGCTTGGGAGGGCCATGCTTCAGCATATCACAGCAGAAGCGCAGCTCTCAGGAAATCTTATTAGGGGACTGTTCTATTTGTCTGGCCCCCATCCCTGGAGTGTCTGGGTGCCTCATCAGATTATTAATCACCAGTCACCAATGTATGTATCTTTTTGAGGCAGGAAGTATTTCCCTGTCGCACAGGAGGGGGACTGAGGCCTAGAGCGATTCAGGCCCAGCTCTTCACAGGTGATGTTCGTTTCACTGGCAGTGAGGAGCTTAAATACCTTTGAGGGTGTGGGCCTAAGTGACTTGCCCAAGGTCACACAGGAAGTCTCTGGCAGGCAGGAATTAAACCCAGCCTGCTGTGCCCAAGGCCCATTCCTGAACCACAAAGCCAGCCTTCTCAGGAGTGGATTCCCCACCTCCATACGTCTCCATATCGAGGCCAGGTGCCTCTCTGGCTGATGCGCTTTAGTTAAACACAGGTTACGAGGCTCAATACAGGGAACTGGGTGACGTTCTCTGGCCTGAGCCATGCGGTCAGACTGGATGATCACAATGTTCCCTTTGGGCCTTGATGTCTGTGAAACTCTGAGTCTAGCACCACAGCTTTTAGCACTGGCCGATAGTCACTAGAGCACATGGTGTTTGTTCCTAACATTAGGTGATCGCTCCGAACTAGCACCTGCTCTCCCAGGGCCCAGTGAGACGTAGAAGCCTTCCTAGCCGAAGAGGCCTGGTACCTGATGATAGTCCTCCATGTATTTCAGATGGCTCTCCTCACAGATCAGTAAGTTGAGATACTCCTTCCAGTCAGCATGGACAGCCTCCATGTGAGCCTACGACACAACATCAACATCAGAACTAGGGGCACAGGAGCAGTGGAGATGTTACGGAGGCTGGTGGCCTACCTCAATGGCTTAATATCAGCTCAGGAGAATCCCAGGGAGGCGTTTATTTGGTACACAATAGTGAATGGGGTCTCAGACCAATAATAGTAGCAATGGATAGCAGGAGCAGTACACTAGCCAGTTTTCTCCTGGGAGCTGAAGGTTTGGAAGCAACTCACTGGTTGAGCCAAATTCTCTCTTGGTTTGAACTCCACTGGTGTTACTAGGAATGAACCTAACCCAACATGCTTGCTACCCAAGAGGAAGTGCCACCTTCCATCTCCACTGGACAAATCCTCCTGGGTAGCCTACAGCCACAAAATCCCCATGTCAGAGCAAAGCTTCTCAGGAGAGTGGACCAGAACCCGGGATGCCATTTTGGAGACAAATGTGAAAAAATGTTGTGTTTTTCAGCAAACTTTGTTTTGGTTTTTTACCAGCGCTGCTTGTTGAGGCAGGAAGAAGATAAGAGGCCTGACAGAGAAGGAGTAGAATAGTTAATCTCTGTCACTGCACCCAGTCATATACTTGCAGAAGATGGAAACCTTTTTGTTGGAAGCTGAGCAAAGCTGAGGAGCTATCATAGGGTGAGTGCCAATACAGGACAAAGAGCTCAGCCATGATCTCAGTGAAGTGTCACCTCAGGGTGCTGGGGCCAGGGACAAGCACGAGTTTCCTGGACAGTGTTCTCTGTAAACTACGGGGGGTAGAGAAGAAATACCGGGTTGCATTCCCTGGGGGACTCACCTCAATGGGGTTCTTCCCAGGATGGTTTTGGGCCAGGAGCTGCTCTCCATCCATGTGCAGTTTGTTGACAGCATCCTCTTTCTCTTCTAGTTTGCGATTGATGAAGTTCTAGACAGAGACAGTGAGGGTGTCAGGCTCAGAAGGGAATGTGAAGAGATGGTCTCTTGCTAACAGATGGGAAAACAGAAACTCGGGCAACAGGGGGGAGGGACTCTGAGTATGTCTCAGATTTTACCTACCTTAAAATGAAGGTGTGTTCAGAACAGAGACTCCCTGAAAGCTGGGCAGCCTCAACCCTACCTGGCGGCACCTTGACCTCCTCCTTCCCTTATAGCTGTTTGTAAAGTCTCTGGGCTGGATTCTCCCCATGCTACCACAAAGGTAAATCCAGTGTGAGCAAGAGGAGAATCAGGGCCCATGTCCAGACAGATAATTTGTCGCCTTTTTGGCTTTAGGGCCTGGGTCTGTTTGCACATGTGATAACATCAATATTTACCTCTTCCATAGCATTTTTCATCAGACCGCAAAGTCCTAGAAAGGAGTCAGTACCATTGTCCCCATTTTAGAGAGGGGGAAACTGAGGCACAACACAGGGAAGTGAAGTCACACAGCTGGCCAGTGACAAAGCTAGTATTAGAACCCTTGTCTCCCGAGTCCCCATGCAGTGTTCTCTCGCCCTTAGGGAACACTGTCTCTGCCCATTGGTGTAATGCCCACAGCCTATAGTGCTGGTTGGAGACAGCTGGAGCAGCAGGCAGGCTCCGTGCGTGGGAGAGTGGGGTATACCCAGACCTCGTACAGGCGGCGCCGGCTGGGATAGTCCAGGTTGCGGTCACTCCAGTCGTAATGCATTCTGTCCTTCGCCTGCTGGTCCAGCCAGTACAGCTTGTTTGTGCAGCGTTGCATGTAATCCTGCAGGGAGTTCAAATCCTGCTGCCGCTGCTGGGACCCCGACTGTCAAAGGAGAGGATTGCAGAGGGTCAGAGCGTGCCCTGGAGGAGCAGCCGCAGGAGGCTGGTCAGAAGCATTTATGATCTTTCCTCAGCCCAGATTGGTGAGGGTTCTGCCCCCCCGACCCTCACTGAGTATCTCTGACAACGCCCCTCAGTGCTAAACTTCTTCACACGCACCAGGGCCCTCATGCCCTCACCCCAGCTCTCTGGTGGTTATCCACCAATGCCTGGTCAGCTCAGGGCTGAAGGAGATTCTTACCAGCAGCTTCTGATATTTCACCTGGAGGCTGCTCATGTATTCCTGAAAACAAAGGAGGGAAAAGCCAAGTGTTAAAACCAGAGACGGGCCCAAGAGCACATCTGGAGCAACTCAAAGCACATAGGGCAAAGGGGCTGCTATTGTAAAGATCTGCTCCACGTGAGGAATTCAGCTGTGGAGAGGGTGTGGCTGTAGGACACTCTGGAGTTGATGGTATTTGGAGATAGTTTGGTTCAGGCCCTTCTCACTGCAGACAGCTATGGGTGTTGCTTTCTCTGTGTTACTAGACACCTGTCCTTCCCCCGGTGTACATCTCCCCCAGCCTGGCCTTTCAGTCCCATTCTTTTAGTGTAAAATCCTGTGCTGTACTCTGCAATCCCGTGTAGGAGGGGCTGGTCGGGGTAGAAAGACAGGAGGCCAGAATGAGCCACAGAGGGAAGATGGGTGTGTGGAACACCAGCAAGTGAGGCAGAGAGAAGGCCCTACCTTGTCCCTTTCCTTGCTGATATGGGGTCCAATGGCCATCACCTCGTTGTGGAAAATGTTGTGTTCTTCCACTTGACTGTTGACAAGTGGCAAGTCGGTCCCAAAGTCCTGGCTGTTCAATGTTTCCTGGTGCAGAGAAGTTAAGGTTAGTGCCAGGAATTCAGGGAAACACTCTCCATCTCTGCTGCCAGCCGTCCACCTGGCTGTCTCTGACAGGAGCTAAGGCAGAGAGATTCCCACCGTGGGGTATCCTCTTCTGCTTCCATGCAGAGGGGCATGAGGTGGGTTTGAGATGTCTCACATGAATCTCTGCTGCCTGAAGACCTGGTTGAGGCATCGAAGTTGTCCTGTTCAGAGATCTCTGGGCTATGCCTCTTCTTTCATCCCACCACGTCACATCAGAGCAAGGGGCATCAGTGAAATTAGGACAGCCCATGAGCTTCTCTTAGCACAGGGGCAGCCTGTGGGACTCACAGCTATGGCTGGCCTTCAAGGTCAGATGTGAATATGGCCCGCTTGTGGCTATGGCAGGGTGATTCATTCCTGGGCTACAGAGCTGGTGGCCTGAGAGTGCCAGGAAGGGCCCTGCCCCACCCATTTACAGCATTGCATCATTGACAAGCTGTGTCCTAAAGAGTGCTGGGTGCTGCCAGAGGGTGGGCACCTTGCATAGAGCAGTCTCCAAGCTCCTCAGGGGTAGCTCCTGGGTTGCACTGTCAAGGGCCTGTCCTCCAGAGGCTGAGATGGCCTCTTGGAAGTTTGTCTATCAGCAGAAGGAGAAGGAACAGCTAAAGAATGCCAGGTGCAGGGGTTGAGATGGGTGGCATTTCCAAGCACTGTAGAAACCTCCATCATTGCAAGGACTGCCTTCTCTCCTACTAATGAGACCATTTCCCTTTGGAGGCAGCGGCGCCCGAGCAAGAGACAGAACTGCAAGGACAGCATGGCCTTCCCAATGCAAAGTGCTAATTAAACAAGCTGCGCTGCACCCCCAGCTCAGGCTGGCTTTGGGGATTTGCAGTGTGAAGCTGACATGGCAGTTTGAATAGCACATTGTGGAGAGACCACTTGTCTCTTTTATTGTGGTGGATCTGCCTAATGAATACAGCAGGCATCATAGGCCAGCCCTTGATGGGGGTGAAATTATCCTTTCATTCATAAGAATTGCCCCAAAGTCCCGGGATTGTCTGCGTAAAATGCAATTCCATCCCGTCACCAAGCAGCCATGAACAGCTGGGGAGAAGGGGTTAGAAAGTGCCAGGTGTGCTGCCACACACCATGGCAGCATCCATTGGTGCAAGACCCTCTGCTGGTGTGAACTGGCACGATGCTCTGGACTTCAGTGGATCTGTGCTGGTTTAGGCTGGCTGAGGATCTGGCCCTTTGTTTTTCACACTGGATGGATAGAAAAGTCTAGTGCACTGAAGAAAGTGAGACTGAATAAAAGGTGATGGGGAAGGAGCAAGACCAAAGTTACAACAAGGCAATTATACCCAGCTCTTCTACAGTGCTGTCCAGCTGCAGATCTCAAAGCACTTTACAATGTCATTACTCCCATTTCACAGATGCAAAAACCGAGGCAAGAAATTGTGCTGTACCAGGCCAGCCAGCAGGGCAACGACAAGTGATTATAGGACCCAGGTCTCCTGAATCCTTGTCAGGGACTTTATCCACTAGGCTGCACTGCCTCCGAAGGAAGCTTGTGACAGTTTGGATCTAATTACAGGCATCAGTGGATGGCCACCAGCATCACTTAGCTTAAGCAGACAGGGCAAAGTGCTATCAGCCTTGATTAGCAAGGGGGCAACTTACCCATGTTTCAAGCAACAGTGGTGAAATAGTGCTCTACCACAGGAAGCCCAATTGGTGCTGCTTCCCCCAGTGGCTGGCCACTGATGGCTGTCATCAGAGCAGTTTCCCAGCATAGTTAAAGTGTCAGTTAAGGACAGCTGCCTGCCCATCCTCTGGTCCTTCTGAACCCACTGCAAACGCACTGCTGTCCTTGATTCCACTCTGATATTCCAAGCCCCCTCACTCAGTATGTCCTGCTGTGATGGGTGCACCATGCAATGTTAAGGCGCCTTGATGGTTTTAACAAACAACGAGAGTCCTGTGGCACCTTATAGTCTAACAGATTTTCTTTGGCATAAGCTTTCGTGGGCTATCACCCACTTTGTCATCTGACGAAGTGGGTTATAGCCCACGAAAGCTTGTGCCGAAGAAAATCTGTTAGTCTATAAGGTGCCACAGGACTTTCGTTGTTTTTTGCTATACACAGACTAACACGGCTACCCCTCTGAAAATTTCTACCATTGATGGTTTTAGTGAGTGCTCCTCGGTGTGTGGGGAAAAAAGATTCCAGCATCTACATGGCAAACCTTTGGTACAGGCTCCTGTACCAAGAGCTGCCCTGAGGGTTGCTGCAGGCAGGGTGTCAGGATCACTTTACCTGCTTCTCCTCGATCACCTGGGACCAGTTGACCTGAGGCTTGACCTCCTGCAGGGTGACGTCGTAGATCTGGTTGTGTTTCACATGCAGGTTTGCCACACGCTCCTTCAGCTGCCGGATGCTGAGGAAAGGGGGTAGACAAGCACCTTGAGCATCAAAGAGGTGGTAGGTGCAGGGGTTAAAGTAAGGGGGAACGCACCGGAACGCAGTTCCGGGGCCCACAAATTCGAGGGTCCAGAGTTCCAGGCCCCCTAAAAATAGAAAATTCTGGCAGAACACATGTTCCGCCCTGCCCTGGCTGCTGGCAGGTCCTACACCCCACCGTTGTTAATCACAATATTTATTGTGTTATGCAGTGTTTGCTAGTTTGTGACAATAATTGCTATAGACATAAACGTCATATAAAATCATAAATATTTTTATGGAGCAATAACCAATGCATGTGGTACTGAGAAGTGGTTGCAAATGTGTACCTGGGTTGGGGCCCGCACATGCATGAAGGGGGGCCCAGACAATATGGGAAGGGGGCCCAGAGATTAGGAGGGTTCTGGGGCCTGTCAAATTATACTTTAACCACTGGGTAGGTGGGCTGGTGTAGGTCAATCCCTGGGCTAGCACAGTGCTCAGCTCGGGGTCACTGCCCCCTTCCAAATTCCCTGCTATGTCAGGGAAGAAGGGCTTGTGGTCAGACCGCACCACCATGAGATCATTAATGACAGCTCAGAAAGGTGATTTTTGCATCTCACCAGCAAGTCAGCATCTGCCACAGCACGGTGCTTAGTCACCTAGTGCAGAACTGACCCAGAGAGAAGACCAGCACCAGCTCCGTTTTTTCCTTTGTGTGATCTCCCCCTCTGTACTGACCAGGGCTGATGCTTCCTAACTTGAGAGCCCCATTTGAGGGGGCATAACTAGAGACGTACAACACCCAACATCCCCCTTGAGGATTTGCAGTAATTAGCTATGTGACCAACTGACTTTTCAGTTTGGAGGCTGAACCAAGAAAAAAAATGGTTTTGGCCTGACTAGGAACAAATGGGTTTTAAATTTTTAAGCAAACCAAAATTTTCAGCAAACTGAATTTTTTCAAACAAGCAAAACATTCTATTCAACCCTAAATGAAATGTTTAATTTTCCTCCAGGGTTTTTAACCTTTTATTAAAAAAGTAAAACAAACAAACAACAAAAAACTACCATAAAATTACAAATGAAATAGCGTTTTGAATTGAAAAATCAAAATGTTGCATTGCTAAAATGTCAAAACAAACTATTTCAGTTCTTTTCAGGGGGTTTTTTTCCAACAGAAACAATTAGATTAATTCTACCAAACTAATTAAGTGTTTCCATTGACCTGAATCTGCATTTTTTAATCAAAAAGAATTTTCAGCCAAAGCCCATTGCCCAACTCTAGCTCTTACGCATATCTTACAAGGAGTTACATAAATGATTCTTGGCTCTATGAAGGGTTTGACAAGTGCCTCTCTGTAGGACTCTGGCTGTCCGAGCAACATGTATGCAATAAGGGATCCACAGAACCAATTTTCTCCCCACTGCACTCACTCTTCTGTGATCATGTCACCCTGGGGGTGCTTCATGTGCCTGGCAATTGCTGCATCCCCATCCAAGACGTAGAGGAGTTTATCTGACTCGCTCAGTTTACTTGCTGTGTGCTCCTTGTACTGAGCAGCTTGGCCGGCCTTGATCTTGTGTAAGTCCTGTGGAGGCAACAAGAAAAGACTGGTGAACTGGCAGAAGCAGCTGAAATCAACAGTACCTGATTGACTGGAAAAAATACAGTGTAAGCCTGCCTGACGCATGGAGTTATTAAATAAGGTCTGGTTATACAGGTTGTGTTATGGGGCACAGTATGGAATAAGGAGAGGAATCCGTGAACAGCATGTTCACCTCCACACGCTCTCCTCCCCTCTCCATCCACAGGTGCTTAAGTGCAGGACTAGACTGCCTGTTGGGAGGCCGGGTATAGAACATCTCGGGGCAGGGGTTTCTGGGGCTGGGCTTACAGGGCAGAGCTGAACCCCAAGCTGGAGATGTCTATTTCCTTTTCCACTGGTGCTCATGTATTTTGCTTTCTCATCACCACAGACCCTGGCTGGCTGTGACTAGATCTCCTTCTGATGAATCATCCCACTGGTTGATAAAGAAACACCAGGAAGCTGTGTCATCTATTCCACCCGACAGTAGACCAATTTTGAGAACTGTTCTCCAAGTCAGAGGTCAGAAGGGGTCTGAGGGTTTAACCTCCTCACTTAATGAGACCACATTTCCTCCTCTTTGTGTCCCTCTCAGCTAGCCACTCACACAGGTGTTTAAGGGCAGTCCTGTAATATGTTCCCCAGGGTAGGTCTTAAAAGCTACCAGGCATCCTATCACAGAAACAGCTCTGCTCTTGTGCATGTGGAATGCTGTCCAATAGGATAGTCCTCAAATTTATTCAATGTAATCTAATTTTTTTTAAACAAAATCAAACAGGACTAGAAATATATTTCGGACTGTTAGTTGAAAAGAAAGTTAGGAGTTATCCCAGGAGAGGGCAACTATGGGGCTTAAACCTTCCACTTCTGTCTGGGGCTCTCCTGCCCATCAGCATTGTGGTGGTGGTGGTGGTGGTAAGAACTAGGAAATGAAACCGAATGTAAATGGAAAGTGAAACTGGCCAGTTTAATTTCACTGAAACGCAAATGGAACCAAAGTCCACGGAACAGCCTGAGGGCAGCAGCATTGTGAAAACCCTTTCTGCGTTGGTGACCTAAGGTGTTCTCAGTCACACAAGCAGGGAGGCAGCAGGTGCATGTGAGGGGAAAATGGATGCAAAATGGATCCACAGGAGAAGCCCTGGGCTGCAGGCTTGGTGTGGACCAACAAGTTAGGGCTAATTGCAAGGGAAGGAAAGCTCCCTCGCGAAGGTAACTGTAGGTGAGGTCAGGAAGGGTAGATGTGTGTGGAGGGAGAAGATGCAGTGGAGGTGCATGTATGGGCTGCATGTATAGGTGCTGGGTGCCTGCAGGGGGCATGATGGGCTTACGGGAGGTGAGCAATGCATAGGTAGGTAAAGAGAGGCCCTATAGAGCTGGGACATATATAAGGGGAAAGTGGGCTGTATACAGGGACAGGTACATACAGAGGAATGGGGAGGGGCACATGGGCAGGAGGGTTTGAGCATAGGGGCAGCTGTTACTCACACTCTGCATTCGGGAGTCAGCTTCCACGATGTTCTTCTCCACCTGGTCAGCATTTTTCTGCAGCTGCTCGATGAGCTCTGGCAGCTCCTTGCTGGAGATGCTGTGGGGAGAGGAGAGGAGAGCAGAGGAGCTGATGCTGGTGATTACGGCAGAGTAAAGAGGGGGCACCCAGCTGCTGCCAGACTCCTGGGTCCCTGGGGAGCCAGCCCTGCTCTCTGCGCACAAAGGCTCTGGGCCATCCGAGGGGAGGGAAAGGAGGGTGCTGAGCTCAGCTTGCCTGCCAAGCGCTGCAGCTGCACGTGACTCAGGGGTGCTTTTCTAACACTTTTGAGAATGCTCGGCTGCCCTGCCGGGAGGGGCTGTGCAAAGGGGCCAGTTTAGTATCTCCCCTTGCCCTTCTCCACTTCAGCCACGCCAGGCCTGGCCTCAGAAGGAGGGGCAAGAGGGAGGAAAAGGGACTCTCCCTGAGTGATCATTGCACGGCCCATCTCTCCATGCAGGGAGGATACAGGCCCATGGGTTATTGAGGCTGCTGGCCGCCTCTGTCAGTCCTCCTGGCTTTCTTGCTCCCAAGTCCAGCCTGTGATGATCAGTCGGTGTCAGCCAGGGTGTCCCCTACGTTCTGACCCACACTGCAGTCAGAGGTGGCTGCTCGCTATGCTGCAGCCCCCTTCAAACCAGCACCTGCTTAGTGCAGCGCAGATACAGGTGCATCACCTCCTTGCTGTGGCCTAGCACAATGGTTTTCAAACTTTCTTTCTTGGGACCCTGTTAAGAAATATCATTTATGCCCATGACCCAACAATTACATCTTTCAGCAATGCATTCCAGTCTTCTGGTGGCAGCAGCAGGGGGCGCCGCGACCCAGTGCCTGAGGGTCTGCGACCCACTACTGGGTCCCAACCCTAAGACTGAAAGCCACTGGCCTAGCAGATCCTGGCAGCTGCTGTATACAAAGGTGCTCCATGCATTCAGCAGAGATTAACTCGCAGCTCACCCCAGCTGGTGCAGGTTGTCCCCCATCCATGGCAACAAGTGAGAGGGAGTGATCCTGGTGGTTCAGATCCTAGCCCTGAGACCGCTGTTTGAGGACAGGAAGCAGAGAGTCTCCCGCATTTGCTGGATAAGGGGCAAGGACTTCAATGAATTTCTGATGTGGGGAGAACAGAGCATGAGTGAGTGTCAGAATCAGCTGGCATTGCTCCTTGTGACTGATGCCCTGGCCAGGAAAGAGACGGACACAGCTGGCTTTGAGGGCATACCCCTGAGGCCACAGCTCCTGTAGTTGCACCACTGCCTTCCCAGCGGAGTCAAGGGGGAGGCACTGGTGTAGCTTGAAGTCAAAGCTGAGCTCTGGCAGGTCCTGAAAGCAAGATGCACATGCATGGGCCGCAGGGGTATGCAGAGGGCTTTGGTCTGCAGGCGAGAGCAGATCAGATCCTCAGCTGCAGTGTGTTGGCAGGCTCCATTACCCAGCTGGTGTGCACTGATCCCTTGTGGGAACTGGAGGGTTCCCTGCGGCTGGTGGCTGGTCAGCACAGCTGACTCACACACACACACCGAAGTCCCTGAGCAGCTAGCGCAGTGTGCTCCAGGCAGAACATCCCATCAGGCTTCCCCCAGATGCTGCAGGGCACAGGTAGCCCCTTTGCGAGGGGAACTGAAAGGGAGCACCTGCTCTAGCTGGCCATGAGGAGCCCTGCTCAGCGAGTCTCACCTGGAAGTTTCCTGGCCCTGGGTGCAACTCATTCCTTGCCCTGGGAGTCTTGTGCTTGAGGCCGTTTGAGAGGCATATCTGGAACATGATGTCATTAGTGGCCTGAAAGAGCTGTGAGGTGTCCAGAAGAGCCTCAAGTATCTCAGGATCTACCCAACTCAGTAGCCACCATCTCAGGAAACAGTCTCCTGGTGCGGTCAGGCTCCATGAACAGCACTGGACACTTCCACTGCTCAATGGAGTGGATCAGCTGCAGGAACAGGCTGGCTGTCCTTGGCCCTCAGGGCTCCTCCTTCACAGCAATCCTGACTTCCTGGGTGAAGGGCATCTGCTCTGTGAGGAAAGCAGCTTGCTATCTAAACCAAACAAACCCAGCTCAGTTTTGTCCCCGTGGGTGGTTGTTTCCTTGAGAGAAGGACACTTTGTCCTGCACCGTGGTGCCGCTGGGTCACCTGACCCACAAGAGGAGCCTTGGTGAAGTCAGGGGTAAGAACAGCGTGCGCCTGAGTACGAGCTAGCAGGATCAGGCCCCACCTGACCTTGCTTTTGTGATTTATGACTCAGTGAAAGTTCCAAATCCCAGTGCGTGGGCTGAGCACCAGAGCTGCAACTCACAGGAATCCTGGTCACTGAATTAAGGCTCCTGGTTCTTTGCTAGTGAATGCTCACCTTCTCTGCGGGGAGGAATCGGTTTCATACGTTGCTGTGGCTTCCGTGCTATTCTGCCGCAGGAACCGCCTGCACAGTAGTGCAGCTGGAACCATGCACAGTCATTAGCACTAGTGCAGCGCAGATGTGGAAAGCTGCCCTGAGCGGGTGGTTTTCACCCTCACTTTATGCAGCTGTGGGTGGCTGGCCTACGTGCAGAGCAAAAGGCAGCTCAGGGCCCGAGTCTTGTCTTATTCTACACTCCCTGGCGGCGCAGCGATGGAAGTGAGAGGAGAGTGTGCCTCTACCGATGCTCAGACAATCCTTTGGAGTATTTATCCTTTTGTTTCACTGAACAGCCCCACTGCTGATGGAGTAAGTCTTAGAAACCTGCCAGGACCCGGGAGTCCCACTGCAGGAATCGGATGCTTTTAACTGATGGTGCACAAACAGCACAGTTCCTAAGATCAGCCCTGTGCTGTTGGAACTAGGCATCTGCCCAGTGGAACCAGAGTCCCGGTGGCAAGCTAGCATTTAGTCTTCAATTTGTTCCTGTGCTGATGCAGGGAAACGTCACATCTCCCTGACCCTGAGAGTGCTGGCTGCTGACTCACCCATTGACACAAGTTCTAACCTGTACTCCTAGCTGCAACGGCCACTGTAAGAATAACTCAGGCAGTGGAACACCCTAGTCACACCCTCTGTGCCTGCAGAGGGCTGGCACGGAGCTGGCTATACTGGCTCTGTACCTGCCAGGGAAAAAGCTGCAGGTATTAGTGGGAGTGGGAGGACCAGACTTTTTGGCTGTTGTGCAGATATGTTGCATCAGCGCAGCCAGTTTGAATTGGCAGCTGTTCAAGAGTGAATTTCCCCCTTGGGGTATGGAAGAGTCCGTGGCTACATCTTCTGTCCGTTCGATCACTTTGCAAGTAGGGAAATTGGCATCATCAGTTGCCCTTTATGGTGGCTGGGGAAGCTTTGGTTTCTAACTAAGCACTCATTTCCCAGCAGTAAGTAGAGCAATTCCCCATCTGCCGCTATTGCCTGCTTACTGGAGGATTCTGAGCTGCTTTGCGAATTATAGACAGAAACCGCCCTGACATGGGAACAGCAGCAACGCTGCACATCAGCGTCAGTCAAGAACGTGGCATCCAGAATAGAGGGTAATTGAGTGAGGCAGGGTATAATTAGCTGAGCTGGCACATAGCCAACACACCAGCTGTGGCACTTCTACTCTTGAGAAAAATGCCAGGGGATGCTGAGTAATCACAACCAGTTTTACAAGAAACAGCAACGTCCACTGGTCAGAGGAGAGGGCTGATGGCCAGGAAGGCCTGAGTTCAAGTCCTTACTCTGAAATCAGTTTGTTGTGTGTCCTTAAGCAAGATATTTAATGCTCTTGGTGATAGTTACTCATCTATAAAATGGGAATAAAGGGTGGTGACAGGATTAACCTCAGTACAGTGCTTTGAATATATTAATGGCTCATTAAAATAATTACTAGTGGTCGAGATCAGGCTTTCATATTTCCTCCAAAGGATGGGAGCTGGAGCAGCATAAAGTAAGTGCAAAACATAGCGGGACACTGGTCAGCGCGAGCTGGGATGGAAGAGCACCATTCCCACAACCACAATCACGCAGCACCTGCCTCATCTCAGCAATGTGCAATATGACGAGACCAGAGCCTCAGGCAAACACAGCCTGGGAGAAAATGAACCAGGACGGCATTTTAGTGGAACGTGGACTAAGCTCTCTTACTTCAGAAGCAGAGTCTCATCAGTCCAAGCTCCCCAAAGCACTGTGCTGAGATGTCTGTTTGAGCAATGCCCATTTACTCAAAGGCCATCCCCTTCTTCTGCAGACAGATCTCCCCTGAGCATCAGTGCTTGCAGGACAGGAGGTGGTCTTCATGTTCTCTCTACAGCTCTGTGATTTCAGCTGCAATGAGCTCAAACCTTAGTGCTTAAGAGGGCTCCTGGACGGCATGCATCTCAACTCTCAGTTCATGCACCACGGGCCAGCAAGGACATGAGTTCTGCTGTCTTGAGATGTGGCCAGCCATCTCGCTGACTGGCGCTAGGCTGAGCTGTGGCAGCACATTACAGCCAGGCATATGAGGTGCCCTTTGCAAAAGAGAAGAAAAATTCACACCACTCTCCATCCTCTACCTTATGCCTCCTGGTGTCCTGTCCCAGGCTGCAGGATTCTCACGGCAGTGGACACACTTACCCACATTTCTGCTCTCTCTCTCTACGCATGGGCCAGGGCAGCATTTGGCTCTGGCTTCCTTTAGAGATGTTTCTGTCTGCCATCAGATTGCTACTCACTGGCGCTGGTTGTTAGCTTTGTCTCAGCATCTTGTCACTGTCTGTTTAGCATCTCTTAATTAACAAAGTTCTGTAACTTCCAGGGCCTTTTATAGCGGCAGCAAATGAATGGGATTTTAGAGAAGAAAGTAATCTTGCCATTTGCCTTTCAGATCCCACCAGACATGTTCAACAATAGCGTTAATGCCAGGCTAGAATAGGGCACTCTGGAAGGCTTTCAGAAGAGTTGCACACACAAAATATATGCATCTAACACGTGCAGGCAAATGCTGCAAGTGCTCAGACAAACTGTGTGATCACAGGCATGAAGAGCAATTGTGGTGACATGGTTTGGGTGCCCACTTGAAGTAGCTGCATCTTGCGTGTGCCCAGTTTGTTCTCTAACATTCAGAGGTGAAGGCTCATCTAGGACTGCGCTGCCTTGTAAAACTTTTTCACAGACTAAATGGGATTCAAGACAAAAGATAGCAAGAAATGATATCCTAGAAACCCACAAAAGACCTAGTCTACGTCCACTAGTGCTACACGTTAGTGGAGTTACTCTGATTTACGTCATTGTCATTAAGCTCAGAATCTGGCCCATGGTGGTAACCTGGACTATGGATGAAGAAGGAAATACTGGCTTAAATAAAAGATCTCCCTGTGAGCACATCAAGAGGTGACCTAGGGCAACATGTTCAAAAAATTGTAGTTTTAAAAATGACTTGGGGACAGATTTTTAAAGGTATTTAGGTGCCTTCAGATGTGTGGAGAGACCCCTAATGGGTTTTTTAGAAGAGCCTGTACACCTGCCGTCTAGTGATTTCACGGGGAGTTAGGCACCGAGGTACTTTTGAAAATCTCACTAGGCGTCCTTCGGGGTCTAAATACCTTTGCACATGTGGCCCACAGCCATTTTTTGAAATGTTACCCTTGCCATCCAACTTGAGTGAAGTTGTTACGGGTTTGAAACCTCCCCAGACAATAAAGGTGAGGGTCACTTATTGAGCAGCAGATGCCCTGGGTGTTGTCCTCTGACTACTCAGAGATAAGGAATGCTGCTTCCTGACTTTCTCCTACTAGAACGGGTCGGCAACCCAACAGATAAGAGCCATTTAAAAAATTCCTTCAATAACCAAGTGTTTTGAGAGCTGCAATGGGTGTAGCCTCCTGGTGTGGAGAGCTGGAAGCTGGGCCAGGGTGCCTGCTGCAGGGTCCCCTTGTTGTGGGGAGACCTGAACCAGGAGCAGGCCCCATGCAGAGTCCCCTGGTGGTGGGGAGGAGCCCAGAGCCTGGCATGGGTCACCCGCAGGATCCCCTGGTGCAGGGGAGGGCCCGGAGCCCAGAGCCATAAGGGGGCAGCCAAAAAGCTGCATGCAACTACAGAGCCACAGGTTGCAGACCCCTGTACTAGAAGTTCATATCCAAGAAGAAATTGCCCCTGCAGAGTCCCAAAATAACACAAGCCCACGTTGCTGTGGGGCAAGTGCTTATAGGAGTGAGCCCTGGGGGAGTCTGGAGAAGAGATGATATTCCTTTGCATCTCACCTAAGGGGTGTGTGCTTTTCTGTTGCAAGCACTGCTTTGTTTGTGTGTATCCATATAGCAGACGTGGGAAAGCCCCTACTTACATGTTTTAGAAGCAGTTTCTTCTAACCTGCCTGCAGTGCTGACTTCGTTTCCATGGCGCCCTTGCAGAGCAAGTTGCTGATTAGATTTAAGGGGAGGATTACAGAGATCTGTGTTCCTAGTGCTGTGCACACACTCCTCCAGGATTTCTGAGCAGGTGACTAAAACTGTTGACCCATAGTCTTCTTTCATTGTGTTTGACTCCTAGCAAAAATACCAGTCTGTCCTGATTTAATGCAGGGGAGGCTGGATTTTAATGGCCTCTGTAGGACCAATGTTGACAACATTGCAGAATTCTAGGGGTTAATGATGGGCACTGAGAACCAGGACTCCTACACCTGCCACTGAATCTCTGAGACCTTAGTCACGTCACTTGGGCCAGATCCTCTGTTAGGGCTCATTACTATGGTTACTCCACAGCAGTCTGAGTGGACCTGATTCTCCGCTTGCCTCCATCAATGGAAACCAGGAATAAGGCCAGTGAAATCACTGGAATGGTTCTGGTCTGAAACCAGGATGAGTGAGTGAAGAATCAGTTGGGGCTCTCTGTAGAGCAAAGTTAATGTTCAATATAGGCAAGCAGATCAGAATCTGGTCCCATATCTCTGTGGGCTCCAGCTGGGCAATGAGGCTAAAACATTTCCGCACCACAGAGGGGCATTCCTGAGTGGTCATTCATTAATTATGGCTGTTTAAAAAAAATTAATGCTAACCCCTAACTCTTGTAGATGGAGCACTTCTTTGTCTGTAGATGTGCTTTGAGGTGCTAGATGGAAGAAAAGGGCTAATTATGATCTTGTAATTCCATGCGTTGATCATGAAGCCTTGATAGCACAGTCAGAACGCATGGTGCTGTGGTTGAATTGCATGCTGCACTGTCTTTCTTGTTAAATGTCTATATTTTCTAACTAGTCCCAGTTATGGGTCTGACTAGGAGCTTTCAAGCAATGGCTCTGTCATCTACTCCACTGTGTGGCTCCTCTCCCGGAAGCAGCACGGTGTGTTCTTTCAGATCATTCAGCTTGGGAATGGATCTGAAAAACCTTTACAGTGATGAGTCTGATTGGCTGGCTGCGACCACTAAGATTCTGGAACAGGCAGTGAGCACAATAGAACATGTATTAATGCAACTCCAAACAGGATGGACCAGATCCCAAGGCGGTGTAAATCAGCCTAGTCCCATTGAGTTACATTGATCTGCACCCACTCAGAATCTAGCCCTCTGGGCTCCTACATGGCACCCACGGAAGGTACACAGAGCCCTTTCCATTTGCACAAGCAGATTCCTGGCATCTGAGCTCCTTGTGCCTGGTTCTTCTCTGCACCGTGACTAGCAATTTACAGTTGTGCAAAATGAGTGTAAACTGCTACATTTTTGGAGCGACAAGATTTTATATCCTCTCTGTCAGGCATCTGTGAAAACGCCAGGTGCTTGGTGGTTGGGAATCGCCATTGATAAAAGGGGTGTGGGTTGGGGTGTTGCCAAATCTCTTGCCTAGTGGCTTGGGGTAGCAGTGAGCATGCACTGCAAACGTTTCACGCCTGAGGGAGCTGCCACGCCCTTGCCTGTGCTCCTCCTGCAGCCCTGGAGGGTGCCCTCCCTACCCTCAGCAAGAAGAGTGCTCTGAGCAACTGCCATCTTGGCACAAATCCAAAGTCTCCAAGCCACTGGAGAGACCTTTGGTGCAGTAATACAGAACAGCACTAGCTTGATCATCTGAGGGACTTCATGGCCAGTGGGACTTTCTGGCTTATGTCACAGACCATTCACCAGGCTCCTGAGGATGCTCCAGATTTGCCATGTTGTGAAACCTTCAGGGAAATCTTTTCATGCTTCCCAAAGAGCAGCACTCAGGAGTCATCCTGGCCCCAGGTCCTTTGTGAAATGGGCTGATTCTTGGAGCTGGCCCGCTCTCGGCTGGAACATAACTACAGCTGGAACAAGGAATGGCTTGCAAGGAGATGAAAACCAGATGTGGCACATGGTCACCCTGGACAATGGGACTGTGCCATGCTTTGCTTGCTTGGCTTGTATTGTTTTATTATTAAATTGGAGGCTGGATTGCTTCCCATGGTGGCTGTGGGCCACTCTTTGGGAGTGGAGAAGAAGCTGTTGTTTTATTGGCTTGAGCCATGGGTAAGGCCCTTTTTACTTGTTACACTGTTTTAAACAATCAAGATAAGGGTGCACCGATCTGGTTTTCTGAAGCTGCAGTCAGATGGTTTAGGCTAGAGGTACTCTGTCTGGCTCCCCTGCGCTGCCTACTTACAGGAATGACTTTGAACCATGAAACTAAACCCTATCCACAGCTCAGATGTCCAGTCCGATTAGAGAACAGCCTCCCCTTTGTCTCCTGAAACAGTGAATACAGCCCATGGGCCAAGGACTGTGCCCCTTGCTGGGTTGTTACTCTGCTTTAGGCTTCCATGGGAGTTCGTCTAAATAGAGTGCCAGAGAGCTGCCTCCGGCTCCGAAACCCCCAGGAGAGGGCTTATGTCCCTGACTGATTAGTTTGGGGCAGGGTTCGTCCCCTCCCCTACCCCATGATATGATCGGCAGGGCCCATCTTAAAATTCTATTGATCCCCAAAGATGTCTGGTACCACCTCACTTGCTCTGTGTCCCAGTGTTGGCCCCCTGCTTCCTGTCAGCATGGCTTCAGTGGAGTTCCCAGGGATAGCATCTGGCCATTCCTGTCCCCAGGACGCCCTCTTAACAGGACCCCATTTTGGAGGGAACTCCATGGGTCAGAAAATAGAGTCTCCACAGGTCAGCATGCCTGTTTCCCCCACAGCCGTCTTCTAAGGCAGGGCTGCCTTTTCCCTACCCCTCTGCTAGAAAGCCTGTTGCGGGGTCTTGGAAAGTAGGGAGACATGGTCCTGTGCAGGTCCTTCCCCATCCACATGGAGGAAGGGAGATCTGGACACAAAGGGATGCCTTCCCATTTGGCTGTGCGGGAACAATCTGGCCCTGAATGAGGACCTCCCTATGCGGGGAATGGCACTGAGTCTGGAACCCAGCACTCACTGGAACAGAAAGAGACCTCCAAAATATGCACACACGGTGCTGGTGTACAATGGAGAAGAAAGCTTACAATACAAGCTCATGAGTAGAGCTCTCACAAGGAAGATACACAAGTTTTAACTAAGGAGCTGAGATATAAGGACAAAAACAGATTCGCTGGGGAGAACCTGAACCATCGTGGGGCGAAGTTTTCACAGTTGGCCCCTAAAGTCAGTGTAATTGAGAGGACAATTTGTTAGGTAATTTGTACACTTATTAGCCTTACATATGTTTTAGTAGAGAGAAGTAACTAGCAAAAAGCAGATATGGGAAGATTTTGTGAATCTGGTTTGGAGCCGGTGAGAACACATTTCTATGTGTTTTTGGCATCTCTTTGCCACTCAGTTTTCTGCTTCCCTGAAGCAAACACTTTAGCAATAAAATGAGTATTTGTAAACTAGGCACCAGATCCTTCACTTCAGTGGAGGATCTGGCCCAGAGGAATCTAACAAAAACCTTGTACTGTTTGTAAGGTTAATTTTATGGTTGATTCCCTGGCCCAAATTTCTTCCCGCCCCATTCTTGCAACATAATATATTACAGAGCAGCAAATGGGAAAGCCACCTGAATTTTAACTGAACTTTAGATCTAACCTTTGACCTAGTATAAAGAATTTCATCTTACTATTTCTATACCTCGCAAATTAATCAACAAACCTACCCAGGTAACTAAATATTTGTAAAGACGCATCAGTCATGTTTATAATTTACAGTAGATCCATTTCACCAATAGCTTGGTCTTACTTAAGAATAAAGCATGAGAATGGAATGATTTGTAGGGAGGTGAAGACTTGTTAAATATCATCTATGAATCTTGTTTGCTCATTGTGAGTCAAATATGTATCTTCAGAGACTCTGAACAGAAGATGTGGCCTTATTGGTTGCTGGTTCCAGCATCATGGATTTATACAAGCACATGATTTTCTTCTCTTCTCCTCAGAGGTTAAAGATGACAATTTTTCTCCTTCATCCTTGTAACAACCATTTACCTAGTTTCTTTAACCTCTGAAAACAATGGGCTTAAATTGCAGCAAGGGCAGTTGAGGTTGGATATTAGGAAAAACTTCCTAACTGTCAGGGTATTTTAAGCATTGGAATAAATTGCCTAGGGAGGCCATGTAATCTGCGTCACTGGAGATTTTTAAGAGCAAGTTAAACACCAGTCAGGGATAGTCTAGATAATATTTACTCCTGCCATAAGTCCAGGAGACTGGATTAGATGACCTCTCAAGGCCTCATCCAGTCTATGATTCTATGATTGGTGTAAGCATTGGGATACATATCATTGTTGTTATTGTAAGATAGATTGTGAGAAGTCACTTACTTTTCTTTACTCTATGTTCTTTCCACACTTCATCAATAAGTGGTTCTCCTGCCTGGAGGAATGACCTGCCAGAGAAGTTTACAGATGCTGTAGTGGACTAAAGTATTTACTGGGCAGTTCCAAAAGATTTAAGGAACTATTTAGTGAAACTAGAGCTGTTGGAAAAAGTTTGTTCACTCCATGGAAAATTCAGACAAAAACAACAAACACTTTGTTTTTGCTGAAAACTGAACATATTTTGGATGAAAACTAAAAATAATTTAGGGTTTTCCATTTTCTGCCAAAAAAATGGAATAATTTCAAGGCAAATACACACTTTCTGTGAAAATGTTTGTTTAATAAACATCCAATTTTCCATTGGGAGTAAAAAAAAAAGTTTTGATGGAAACCCTTAAGTGGGGGTTTGATTGTCTGAATGGAATGGCATGGTGCAGAGGGATGTACGTATGATCATTCCATGTACACAAGGATAATGGTGAGGGGGGGAGTTGGGGGATTTAAAGGTAAACAGGGAGAACATCAAGCATTACAAAACTAATGATTTTGAAATAAAGTTTGGAATAACTATTAAGCCCATCTGCTCTATAGCATATGGCAACTAATTGAGGGGACTAAGAAGAAGCTTGTCCTGTGGGCAGATTGTTACATGATGACTAATGGCATGTTGTTTGTGCATTTTCCTCAGAACATCTGGTCATTGTCAGTGGTGGAGACAGACTGAACCTCTGTGGCACTCTGGTCTGATCCAGTCCAGCAATAGTTATGTCCCTGTAGGTGCGCCTCTTGGATAAATGAGATTAGGATCATTGATGAGCTAGTCAGAATTTTTCAGTGTTGGTTTTCTCATCAGAAAATGGCCTTTGTTCAGAAGGTGCAGGCTCTCTCCTCTGAAGAGGAGTCCCAGGAGTTGGTGAACACTGCCCAGAGGTGTTAGCTGGCAAGGTACTGGAAATGAATGAAGCCCATTGCTGTACAAAATTCCCTTCCTTCCTTGACCATCTTGGTCCTCAGCTCTGGAATCTGAAGTCTTCTATTCACCATGGAAAGCAGCAACAAGAAGTTAACCCACATCGCTGCTCCAATGCATCTCTGCCCTAGTTGGATGGAATCACTTGAAGGTGACAAGGCAGCTCAGTTTCCAGGTTCCAGATGGGTAGCCATGTTAGTCTGTGTGCAGCTAACAAATTTCTTCGGGCATAAGCTTTCGTGGGCTCCAACCTACTTTGTCATCTGGACTCCTGTTTTTTCAGTTTCCAGAGTTCATTCAGCTTGTGGCTTTTTTCTGAAGCCTGGCAAGCAGCTGACAAACTAGTGCCAGACAAAGTGGGGTTGTTATGACGTGAACATTTACTCCTAGGAACTGGACTCTTCACAAGTCCACTCGCCCTTGTTGGGTAACCATTCTGAATCACTAGCATCTTGGTTAGATTAGAACTGGGAAAATCTCCCCATCTCATTCCCATCCCCAGAGTCTCCCAGCCTAGTTTGAGATTTAAACCTAATATGCCTTTTATTGCCATTTTGTAAAATGAAAGGTCACTGGAACGTTCTCCTTCCAGGGCTCCTAATTTGATCTCCTCGTCCAATAACTTTGCCGTCACTTTGACAGTGTCACGGGTGCCATGTTTGTCTGACAAAGGATTCCGGCATTTTTGGCTTTTGAAATGAATGGGACAATGCAAAAGATTATGCAGGTGCTTAAACCTTTGTGGGATCAGGGCCTGAATCTGAAACGTACTTTTTTGCAACAAATCAACCCTGTGCATTCCTATTAAGCAGTTTCAGCTTGCCTCCCGGGTTGATAAGAATTCTTTCTTCTGTTAGTTCCTTTGTCTACTAGCACCGGGTTTTGAATCAAAGTGTTCTCATTTGACTGATGAAATGCCTGAAGTCAGGACGGAGGTCAGGTATGTCTGGAATCTGCACATGTTCACACACTGATATGGTCGATCCTGCACACTGGCTTTGCACCTGATGACAGGTGCTAGAAAATCCCTGCAGAGGATTTCATTTTCTTCTGGAGTTTCCCTTTTTGAGCAATGAGGGAAACAATCTCACAGTGAAGTGTTCACGTGGATGGTCCCGCAGGTTGCTTTTGATCAAAAGTCAGCTCTGGGCTACAACTGAATGCAAGCCAACAGAAATCCAGGAACGTTTCTCAATGGGAGCTGTATCAGGCTTCATAGGGGATTTGTCGAAAAATCAAAAGGTTCTGGATTTTGGTGGGAAGACACTGTGGTTCAGTTTTAGATGGCTTTGTATGATCCTTTGGTGAGTGTGGACAATCGCTCCTGCACTCTTAGTGTGTTCCTCTGTCTTCTCTCATTATTAACTGCTAGGATCACTGTTACTGCTGTGGGGAAACCCTCCCTTGACAGATGGCTCATGAAAACTTGGGAAGATTTAGCCATGGAAAAATGACTGACCTTAAGAATGATTTACATGACTGATGTCTCAACAGGTGGCTATTTTTCTGCTGTTTTATTTTATTTTATTAAGCTGTGTTAAAGAGCATAAGTTCCATTGAAAATAAACAGGTCAAACTCAAAGAATAAGTGACAGCCCCTCGACTGACTTCAGTGGACGTCCAGTCTTGGTGCTATATTTATCTACAGGAAGCAGAGAATACTAGCAGTCACTACAAGGCTTTTTGCTTTGGTTTCTATCCAGGCTGTGATCCCATCAACGCCTAGGCAAGTGAGTAACTCTTTGATGAGATTAAAATCTAGCGCTGGGGCCCCCCTCTACACCCACTAGGCTTCAGAGTCAATCTCCAGACTGAGCTGCATGGCTGGTTTACACTGTAGAGTTTTGTCAACAAAACAGGGGAGGTGTATGCACTTGAAATGCTTCTCCCATGTAACTCCCCTGCTATAATGAAACCACCTCCGCGAGAGGTTATATTGGTGTAGTTAGGGTGACACAGTGTCAGTGTAGATGCTGCTTTCCTTACAGCCACAGTTGGCTGCTGGGAGCCGTGAAAATGACAAGAAAACGGGGCAGCTAGAGCCCAGTGGGGAACAGGGGTTGCTGCCCGCCAGGAGTCCGCTGGGAGCCGGTGGGGCAGCCAGGCATTTGGCAGGGACTGCCAGCAGACCAGAGAGACCAAGCTCCCAGCTCCCTACACTGCCTCTCTTAGGTCGGTGGAAGTGCTCCTGGGGAGGATGTGCACCACTGACCCATGGAGGGTAGTGTAGACATCAGTAATTAACGCAGGGGCTGTAAATCGACATAAAATAGGGAGACTTAGCTTTGTAGTGTAGACAAGGCCACAGTGTTTACCCCGCTCCTTTTAGCACTGTGGAGTGAGCCTTGCAAACCCACGTTTGTTAGCCTAGCTGCGAGACATGCGGTTGCTCGCTGTATAGCCTGGGGCAAAGCTGAAGTGAATCCTAGTCCCGTGCCTTTAATCACAAGATCATCTCTCTTCTCTGGGTCTCACTGCAGATATAATACAGGAGGCTAGAGTCTGGGAAGGGAATCCCATTCAGGTATTTATTTGCCCAACTTTTGCATGAGATAGGGAGGGGAGGAATATTTCCAAGGGAAGTAATGGAGAAAATATTTTTCTTGTTCCTATCTAAAGGCTAACAAGTGACTCAGTGCAGACTTCAGCTCAAGCTCTATAATGCTAACGCTCTCAAATGAGCATTTAGCTAGATCATGACTTCATTAACGGCCAGGATCTTTTTCTTTCAGGTGTTGGCATCGTCATCCTTAGGAGTGCAGAATTCTTCAGCAAGAGACGGTATTTATCAAGTCCAAGTAGGCTATTCGCAGGAGGAACTTTACAGAACAAATGTGATGCCGTTACTTTGAGTTTTCTATTCAGGCTTCATGGCTACACTAGGCTTTAGTTAGTTCGAATTAAGGGCTTCCTTAATTCAAACTAATATATTCAAATAGGCTATTCGAAGTCAGGGTTAATTCGAACTTTAATTTGAACTAATAAATTCGAATATGCTATTCGAAGTCAGGGTTAATTCGAACTAGTTAGTTCGAATTAACCAATGTGGCCATGTTAGTTCAAACTAATTGCTTAGTTCAAACTAACGGGCCCATTGAATTCAATGCAAATCGCTAATTCGAACTAACCGGCCCA
>ML686202.1:3692395-3706572 GCA_007922175.1 Pelusios castaneus | reverse complement strand
GCAAATCGCTAATTCGAACTAACCGGCCCATTGAATTCAATGCAAATTGCTAATTCGAACTAAAATTTTCTAGCTCGAATTAAGTTAATTCGAACTAACTAAAATTAGTTCGAATTAGTTATTTCGAATTAACTAATTCGAACTAATTTTAGTAAGTGCAGACATAGCCTCTGAGCCTTAGCCAGAGATGATAGAAGTCTCTTCCCACCACCGCTACAAAACCTGGCTGGTTAACTCAAGCTATAAAAACTCATCCGCTCCTCTTCAGAGATCCCCGGGGGGGGGGGGGGGGGGGGTTATTGCTTCAAAAGGTACTAATTTGCCAGTGGATCGCCCTCTTCGATAGTGGCTATCTGCAGGAAATGCTCAGAATGGCATTGGTTACTTATTGAAACTGTGTTTAGTTATTTATTACTTGGACTACAGCCATGTCTAGAAGCCTCAATCAATGGTCTAGTACCTAGTACATTGGACTGGGATGGAAATTCTATTCCTGCCTCAGTCCTGGCCTGCTACATGAGCAAGTCACTGCAACTCTGTGCCTCGGTTTCCCCATCTGTAAAATGGGGCTAATTACACTGACCTCCTTTGTAAAGTACTTGTAGATCTACTGATGAAAATACTATATAAGAGGCGGTGGGCATGTCATTCAAATGAAGATTGGTTGGAGCCCTATTATGCTAGGATTTGTGCTGTTATTTAACCCCTCATCCTGCCACACTCCAAAGTAAAAGCAGCTCGAAAGAGAGGGATGGGGCTAGATTCTGATCTTATTTTCCCTGCTGTAAATGCAGTAGTTCAACTGAGCACAGAAGAGTTACTCTGTTCTTCAAGCAGGGGAACTGAAATGGGAGCCATGCCGATAGCCTGACACAGGACTGGGAGTTAGGAACTCCTAGGTGTTATCTTTAGTTCTAATAAGTGACTCCCATGATGACCTTGGGTTAATCACTTAACTGGTCCTGTCTCAGTTTCCCCATTTCTGGCAGGAGGGTGACAGTATTTCCCTACTTTGGATGCCGTCTGAGGATTAATTACTGTAACTGGTGTTTGTCAGTCGTTACCTATACAGTCTAAAACTGTAGCCAAATAACCACAGCACTCCTCTAGGCAAGCAGACACACTTGAAAGTCCAGCTCCTACTCCAAGCTGTTCTCCAGAATGCAGTATAGACAGCGCTCTGTGTCTAATGTGATTATGCGCTCACATCATTTCCTTGGTTTTTGAACTTGGATAATTGATCAACAGAATCTAAGGTTTCATTTTAAAAAAACTAGTGTCTATCCTTTATGGGTGTGAAGATAACCATCCAAGTGTAAAGCAATGAACCGTCATCTACCCGAGTCTGGAGACAGCCTGAAACAATAGTTCTGACTGAAGGGATTGTTGCTCCCATTTATCTCAATGCGCTGTTAACTCTGAAACCTAATGGTGATTGTAAATGTCAGTATCATTCAGCTAATCAGGCTGATGCACATTACTGTTGCATTTAATGGCAGGTAGTGGGATGGGGTGCAGCCGGCAGCTGGCGTCTCTCAAGATTTTCCAAGGAGGGGAATGAAGAATTCAACTTCCCCTTCCCGCCCCCATTTCAAGTCATCTCCACCCTCCCTAGTGCCAAAAGCCTCAACTTCTTTCCAGGGGCCAAAATCAAATGTTGGGTTCTGAAGTCCTAACTGTCCCCTACTATTCTTGAGAAAACTTCCAGGCCCCTGCTCCCCCCAACTTGTCCCAAGCAGTTCTGTATCTCAGCACATTAACTGTGGCACAGAGTAACATGAATTAAGTACACAAATAAAGGGCAAGGGAGCGGAAAGGGAATGATGGTGTATCTCTTTGCAGGCTGGGGTACCAACACAGTACACAGGCCTTTCATACAGATAAGGTCCAATGGGCTAATGGGTTTGGTCCAACGGGAGTCTTGCTAATAACTTCAGTGAGTATTGGATTGGACTCTATTCTGTTCTCTCTTAAATGCGTGCGATGCCATTGATTTCAACAGGGCTACACCCAGGCAGCAGAGCAGGGGTTAGCCTCCTAAGCACAACCAGCCCCATTCTGGTTTCCCTTCATTTTTTTACCATGAGAAATCCTGCTTTGAACAACAGACTGTTCTTGTGTACACATCACCATGCAATCAGGTGCTTCAGTCAGACCCGTTTGTACTGACATCACCTGCAGTGTGCATTAGAAAGGGAGCACAACGGCCATTCCTGCACGGGCGTGTGTAACAGTGAACAATTACCTCCAACAGCTTCACTCAGGAACATATGGCAATTTAAAACTGAGAGGGGCGAAGCCTGCTCTCCTCCACCTCCTAATGGGCCCAGAGCGGGCTGAGGCACACTGGTGAAGCAGCGTGAAGGAAGCTGCGTGTTGGTGACCCTGGTACACCTGTTCACTGGATATGGTAGAGCCAGACCCCGGCATAATGTCACTGGCTGGCTGCTGATTTCCTGCAGTGGGGATTTGGGTTTGCTTAACCAAACAGCGGTCACTGGATTTGGAGCGAGCCAGTGCAGTATTGGCTATCCTCACTCGCCTCTGCCCTCCCAAATAATGAATCTGGATAAAAACATGGGATTTTTTAACAGTTTGGGGTTCTTTTTATTTGGCTTTGAGCCTTTAGGGCACACCCGGTCACAGTGTTAAAACCCTGCGGGTCGGCACATTACGCTCATGCCTCATCCACAGAGCCCAGCCTGTTTAGCCTCGTCCACCCTTCCTTCTGCTGTGTGTGACTTCCCAGTATCCCTCTTTCTGGGTCCAGGCCCTCCACTTCCATTGACCTCAAGGAAAGGTGAGGATGCTTCAGAGATCACAGGAGGCAGCTCTCAGGATTGGGCCCTATATTGAGGTACAGCTAATACTAGAGGGGCCATGAATGTCTGTTTTCAGTCCTGGGTTACATTAGTGAGGGGTGTAGAGGTCTGTCTTGTTTTGAATTGCATGAATGTTCACTTAGCTGATGTCTGTGGGTCTTTAAAGCCACATTTGGGATAAGATTTTTGTCTGACTGTGGGAGAGAGCGTGGAAGCTCACCCCCATGTACGTATAGGTATTTTTGGCTCCCCCAACAAAGTCCTATGGCCCCTTTGCCCCACTGGTGTTACTGGGGAGAGGTGCAAGTCAAAAGGGCCGGTGTTGGTGGGAGCTAATTCCCAGGCAGGGTCGGGTGACAGCTCATGGAAGCACTCCCAGCTGGCAGTTAATTGTGCAGCTGAGCCTATTTAAGCATAACACCTTAAATAAAGACAAAGGGTGCTAGTCTGAAATGAGAATAAGTTAAGGGCTGCTGCTCACAGGACAGAGTGGGCTGGGGAGACCTAGGAGCTACACTGTATTAGTTTGCACCCTTTCATTTTCCAGCTGGCAGCACAGCCTGGAATGAAGATTCAGCTAGCGATTTTTACCAAGCAGTTGTCAGTCTGGATTAAACCTGCGGTAGATCCCATCTGAAGAGAGGGTTGTGTAGGTTCAAATCTGAGTCTCTTAACTCCTGCCTTTCCCTGCCCAGTCCCACTGGTCTTGCAAGGAATAAGTGATGACTAGCTCTTGATACTGTTGTTAACTCCCAGTAATAGTGTTTACTGCAACAGTGCATTCCTTTTATTAGTGGGAGCTATTTCTGGTTCTCCTTGTCTTTACCATTCAATCACTTCTGGGCTGAACAGAGACAGAATCCTTGAGTTTCCCTTTACCAAAGGAAGATCTCTGTGTGTAAAGCAGAAATGAGTCGGGGAGCTGGGTGAGTTCAGTGAGCAGCAGTCAGATACAAGCTGCAGGCCTGGCCAAGTAGCTCAGCAATCAAAATCTCAACCTGGGAAAACAGGCAGAGTGTCCTGCCAGCTAATGAGACTGGATAATGGTGAGCCAGGAAAGCAGCCAGGTGAGGGAGGTGTTCTGTAGCCAGCAGTAAAAGCAGAACCCAGCAGGATCTGCCCCTACAATTTGAACTGAACTTTCAAAAGTTTGAAAAAAGTTGAATTTAGCTTCTACCCTCCAACCAAAAAAAAAAAAAAATCCTTTTCCTGGCTCTTCACTTTATGGTTTTGAGTTAGATCAGTATTGGAAGCCTCAAGCCTCAACATAAACCTGTTTCTCCCTAATGTCCAGGTTGATTGAGAATCAGTGGTTTTGATACTCCCATAAAACAGCATAATCCTCTGGAGCCTTCTTCACCAGGTTTGCCTACTCACAGGATCCAGCTAGTTTGGAGGAGCTGGTTCACAGCACTCAAACTTCTCTGCCTTGCTGAATCAATCATAACTTCCAAACTGTCGGAAAAATCAGCCATCCGTAGTTCTAATTTGCAAACACAAATTGTGTTTGGAGGATGGAGAGGTTCCAGGTTTCCTCCTCCTTGCTGCAGTGAATCATACAGCCTTCATGGCGGCCTAGCCTTTTCTCCTGGGAATTCTAGCATCGTTTCCAATGTTCCTTCATGCACTGCATTTAACCTTGCGTTAAAGCTGTGGCGATCCAAAGGGGAGCATTTGCTTGTTTATAGTCAGAGGGGGGGAAAATCCTGAAGCCATTATTCAGGCCAAAATTGGCCTTGTTGTCTATGGGATTTGAAGATGCTTTAAGATCTTGCTTTAATAATATTTTTGTACTTGCCAAGAGAAACTAACTTGCCACATACTAACCCTATTGCTGAGCTAAAAGCAGAAATACTTATTGAGTGCAGGGTTAATTGCAACAGAAAAGGGTTAAATGTGACTTTACCTCCCTCAATCACTGAAGCAGCAAACAGCTTAAGAAAGCTTGAGAGGAATTTAATAGCCATTGTGGGCTCTGAGCACCAGTATGTTGCCATCTCTGTAAACAACCGTCTTTCCATTTCACTCCATCTCCAGTTCCTTCCATTCATCCAGGTCTTGTTCTGCCTTAGAAATCCACTCTGACTAGCTGAGCAGTCCAACATGCTCTTTCTTTGCATACTCACTACTTCACAGATGCAGTATCTTCCCCTCTGAGGTTGTATAATAAAGTCAAGAGAAAAATAAAATTAGCAGCAAGAGGTTGGGTTGGATTTTACTTGAAGTTCAAAAGCTGCATCACTTCCTTTGCAGTAGCTAGTATCTGTGCTGCTCTCTCATCTAAGGAACTGTTATCAAAATGATGGGTTCCTTTCTGTGAGTGCAATTTCCACACACATTTCTGTATCCACAGTTCAACTACAGGTGCAGATCTGGTACCTTCCAATTACCTGTCTGTGGGTCAGGTGTAAATGAGGATAATTAGAGGAGCAAGTACTGTGATTTGCACCTGTAATTCATTTTTACTGCTGTAACCTTCTCCCAAGTGCTATTTGGAAATGTTAAACCCTAGCACCCCAGTCTCTTACTTGGCTCTGGCTTCTTTCCTTTTTTTTTTCAGGATATAACACCTGGCTAGCAGTGGCCTTTTGACACAGCAGGCCTCCAGGGGTACGGTGTAATTCAAGTATATGTTTTCTGCTGGTTCCTTCCCATTTGTTTTGAAGGGGGGTATTTGATTGAGTTAATGAATGAGACTCAGCATAATACAAACATGAGGTCTGCTCCAAGTCTCCACCCTGGATGCTTCCCCATAACAACCTTTTAAAAAGAGACCAACCCACAGGTGACATCCTTGTTGGATCTCACCAGGATTCCATCAAAGGAGAGTGTCAGGGGAACCCTTAACAATTCCAAGAACAGTCATTTTTCTGAAGAGCAACAGAAGAGTTTCCATTCCACTTTGCAGAAGAATCAGGCCAACTTCACTTTCAGTTGTCTCTAGGGGTTTGTTAGGACTAATCAGGAACTTCATCCTCTGCAAGCATGGAAATTCTGACCATGCCCAGGGATGGAGGAGAGAGGAACAGAGAACCCTCTGAGTTCCTGGACGAGCTGGAGGTCAGAGGGAGAGTGGAGGGAGAAAAAAGAAAGATCATTGCTAGCAGTGAGAGCGATGATGGGGGAGGAGGTGCTGGAGGCAGAAGTAGAGGGTAGGGGTGATTGGGGGCATGGAGGATGGCAGGGATCCCACACCAGGGAACAGGAGAGGGTGGGGGGGATCCTAATAGGGGAAGGAGTGGACTGGTAGGGTGAGGTGGGGTTAGGTTCTACCAGATGTAATTAGCTTGTGGCCCCCCAAATCAACATTTCCAAAGAGGCTAGCCCCATAGCAGTGGGCCTGATAGTCACAAAGGATAAGATGACCCCCTGTAACTCCTGGGGATCATGGCCTAAGGACTGGAAACTGACCAAAAAGGACTGAGAGGGGGATAGATTAGCTAACAGGACTTCATGGAAGAAAAAGTCGTGGATATGATCCAACCAAGCCTCTCCTTAATGGCGTGGCAGGCACTTTGTGCCATCCATTCCCCTGGAGAAACTGCTTCCATCACTAGCACAGCTTGGGCCAGCACTCATGATGTCTCAGCAGCAGGTCGTCTCTACGCGCAATGAGCTTTGCTCTCCCAGGGGACGTTTGCCAGCTCTCTGCAGAGACTGGGTGATCCACAGGGTCCCACTACATACTAACACAGACACAGTTCATTGCAGGGGATAAGGGCCTGATCCTGTAAAGGGTTGAACACCTTCAGCTCCTATTGAAATCAATGGGAGTTTGAGTGTGGTCAGCCTCTCACAGGATGGGGCCCTTTAAACTTCACCACCGGGGCCATCTAATGTTTGCAGCACTTGCCTTGGTAGCACTGTGCAGCATTCGAATAGCCCTGCCTCTTGCTTTCCCTTGCCCGCTGGCCAGAGCGGGCACAGCGCCACAGTGGGCGTCTCCTTTTGGCACTGGTCCTGTCTGCATGGAATATATTAATTCTTGTTTATCAAATCAGCGTGGGTTGATGTTTTAATCTGGACACATCGAGACATGTTATTCTGCTGTGGAATGGGCCCTTTAAATGAGATGTAAATAAGGTGCATGGGGGGGGGAGGCAGGAGAGTGTTGTGGCCACACCCTTGAGAGATTAAATTCTGGAATGTGCCAACAATCCCAACCAGCAAAATTTTGAAGAGCAGGGAAGCAAAGGAAACAGCAGCGTTAGCTCTATGGTCCTACTCTGTGTAACACCAGTGGAAGCGCTGGCTTCTGTGTTCTTTGCGCCTCTCCAATGCCTGCTAGCACCTGTTCCCCAGGCTCTTGCTCTGAAGCACAGCTACAGATCTTCTGGGTTGTACTCCCTCCAAGAGACACCTAGGAATTGCTAATCATTGCCTTTTCACTTTATAATCTGCATCTCCCCAGACCCGGGAGAGTCTGAAATGGCTGTCGGTGCCAGTAGCCTGGTATGAACAAACACGGAGTACTCACCTCTTCTTCTGCACTGTGGGGCTGTATTTCCCTTTGTTTCTTTTCCTGAAGAGAGAGTTCATCATGACTCCCCTGCTGTAAGCAGCCACCTCAGGGCAAAATGCTGGCTGGCACCTCCTTCCCCAGCTGGCAAAAGGAGATTGCTGCTAGTTCCTTCAGGTACGGGGCACTTCTTGGGAAGGAAGGGACAGGAAAAGTTGCAGCTGCCTCCAGTCCTGCTCTCTGTCAGAACTACAGGGGAGTGAGTTTCCCTCTAAACTGGGTAGGGCTCTCCCAGAGAAGGTGGTGCTTACCTAAGACCCATGTCATTGGCACAGGCGGAGTGACACGGGTGTGCAGTTCTCCAGTCTGCTTTTGCCTGGAGCAGAGGTTACTAAGTGATGATGAGTAATATAACTCTGTGTGTGAGTGAAGATCAGGGCTTTATACAGCCACTAACAGGGATTTAGAACTTCAGTCTCTTACCATATTACTGTTAACAGAGGCAGAGGGGGATATAGATAATACCAAGAATGTGCCTTGTAAAAAGATTAGAACTGTCTGACTGATTCCCTGTCAATTCAGAAAGTTTGGGAAAAGAAATTAGCTGTAGGTGGATTGCAGTGTTTCACTCATCCTCAAAGTAAACATTTCATTGCAAGTGTCAGTTTTTTAAAACTTAACAAACAAACAAACACAAAAAACCCTAAGGCTATGTCAAAACAGCAAGTAGTTTTGAAAATGTCCAAAGAAAAATTTTTTAAAATTAATTTTAGGCTTTTGGACAGAAACAATTCAGTGACTCGTGGAATGGTTTGGGTGACCTGAATCTGTATTTGTTTCTGTCTTCCTCTTCACTCCCCCCCCCCCCCCCCAAAAAAAAAAGTTTCAGTTGAAAAGCGTCACCTGCCCTCGGCAGGATGGACAAAGTTAGATGTGTTATGATGTGTGCCCCTGTCTCTGGTTGAGCTCCCAAGAGCTTGGTGGCTGGTGTTGCTCCCAGTCACAAGTGGCAGAGGGCTATGCTGCTGGATTAAAAGCCCTTACTTCAGACATGATGGGGGGGGGCTGTTGAACTGGCAGAACCAGTGAAGGTCAGAAACAGGTAGTTGGGCAGGGGGAAGAAGGAGGTGCCACTTGAAAGCCACCTAGGGGTGCACGGAGAAGCAGTGTTCAAGGGGGGAGCAAGCAACTACCAGCATGCAGGTTGGTTTCCCCAGGTGGGTGCAGGAGGAGGTGTGCAGGGGTTAGGAGGTGAAGGCGTGGGGGGGTTGCTGGAGCAAAGGGAGGGATGCCTCAGAGCTGGGGCAAAGGGGAGGAATTAGAGGATGGCACTTATAAGCTATATGAAAGGGATCTCCAGTATAAAAAGGTTGAGAACCACTGTGGTCTAGGCAAATTGGAAGCAGTAATTTTTTAGGGGGAGTTTGAAGTGGGTGACCTTTGTAAACCCAATTATAAAGATGAATGCTGAGCCCTTTTATTCCTCCCTCCCCAGGCACTTTCTAAAGGAGCATCAGAACCATCCTCTTCATTGTTCCAGAGGAGGAACCAGAAACTGAGAGGTGAGGTGACTTGCCAAGCTCACGCAGGGAGTCGGTGGCAAAGCTAGGAATAGACCCCAGGAGTCTTGATGCTCAGCCTTATGGCCTATCCACTGGCCCAGACTGCCCATCACAGCAAGCACCCTGTCCCTAAGTGAAGTCTCTAAACAAACAGACAATGCCATTGAAAATCATCCACATGAAGCAACCATTTCAAATGCTATAATAAAACCTGCAGTCAATCCCTGCTTCTGTCAACAGCACCATTCCTGTGTCCTTTGTGTGCTCTGGTCTGCCCCTATATAGGAGAGAGGTAGGGGAGGGATGGAAATAATCCCCATCCAGTATAGGCAGAAATTGATAATGGGGTCTTGCTTACACAACATGTAGAGTGTGTATAATTCAGCAGTTGGGAGCAACTCTTTTGTCTGGATTTTGCTGTCATGTGAGGTTAAACAAATGAATACAGGATTGCATAGATCTAACCAGCACTGGTTACATTCTGAGGTCAAGCCAGTGCAGGATTTGACCTGCTGATTCTGAGTCTCTACTTGCACTCTAACTCCACTGATAGCAGGAGAGTTCATTCTGACATGCGCCAGTGCACAGCAGATCAGAATTAGGCCCATTCCTTGTGCACTCTGTGGGATGCATCTGAATTGTTCATGAAGGTTGCTTGGTAGGCAGAGCAGGCTAGTGGTTAGAGCAGGGGATGGGGCCTGCTCTTAGCTGTCATTCACTTGATGCAGGATGTGACCATGGCAGATGGGTAATGGATATGTTTTCTAAAGAGGCAGGAGATTTTTGGCTGTCTTGTTCTTGGGTGTAAGAGACAGACAGAATCAGCTTCTGAGAGGTGCTGAGCAACCACAGCACCCACTGGATTCAATTGGAGTTGCGGGTGTTTAGGTCCTCTGAAAATCAGGCCGAAGGGGTCTCACGTTGGGCACCCAACATGAATAGCTCGTTTGAGAATTCTGTCCATCCCTTGTCTGTTCCTTAAGACCTGGCTGGAGAGTGGGACTTGGGTCCCACTCTACCTTGCTGAAAAGCCGTGGGGCTGCATTCACTAAGGTTACATCTACACAGCCAACAGCCAAACCGACCAGTCCCCAGTAGCCAGTTTCAGAGCTTGGCTCTATGGACTCAGGGACTTGACCTCCAGCACCAAAAATAGCTGGGAAGGGTGTGGGCTTCAGAGTCCAAGCTCCAGCCTGAGCAGGAATGTCTAGGAGGGCAGCTATTTTTAGCAATGTAGCATAAGCCTAAATCTGCAGACCCAGGCTCCAAGACTTTCTGATGGGGGTGGATTGTTTTGTTTTGTTTTGTTTTTCCCAGTGTAGATTTCCTTAAAGGGCCTGATTATGATTCACACTCAGGTCCCTTTACACCAGTCAGGCAGTGCAAGGGGGCGGGGTAATAGAACTGAGACTCTGGCCTTAATGTTTGCAATTCTGTTCTATTCAGGTTCTCCTACAACCCTTATCCTAACATCCACGTGTGTGCAAAGGGCTGCAAGCCCCATGGCTGTAAGCTGCTCCATCCATCCAAAGCAGCGGCACTAGTGTCAGATTCCTTAGAAATCTGTCAAGGGGGTTCTTCTGAGCATTGAGAGTCCGCTCTTTCTCCCCAATGTTGCCAATCATTTACGGCCAGAGAGCTGCCAAATGCGGCCCAGGCATTTTCCCTCCATTTGTTTGTTACTGGAGTGTGTCATCTCAGAGAGAGGTGGGATAATGAATGACTCAGAGAGGCCAAATGAACTATAGGCTCATTTGTCTTCAGGAAAAAATGAGCTCCAAAGTGCTGCCTGTTGATTTGAATTTAATTCTGAGCCTTTTAAAAGAGCCCTGTGGTTCCTCCAGAATGCGTGTGTGCTGACGGGTGAAAATAGGCTTCTGTTACGTCCTCTTTTAATACTCCTATTAATTAATCATTTAAAACCAGCTTGGCTGTGAGCCTAAAACCTACAGCTGATCCCTAATCCAGCGCCTGATATAGTGTGCGCAGCCTTGGTATCTCTGCCGTGTCCAAAGCTGGAAAAATGCAGCCTTTGGCAGGCTATAGACTGTCCCACAGCTGCCCTCTTCACATGTGAGGTGAGGGTCTGTGCCCCACAGAGTTGTCTCTGTCTATCACACTTATCTGGCCCCCATGATTGTATATCTGAGCACTTCATGGTTTTTCTCATATTCATGCCCTTGTGTGTGATTATTCATCTAGTACAGCTGGGGAGCTTGGACTGACTTGCCCACGGTCACAGAGCAATTCTATGGTGGATCAGGGACTCAAACCCATGCCTCCCAAGTCCTAGGCTAGTTCCCTAACCACTGGATCTCCTACCTCTCTATGCACAAATCTCTCCCCTCTCAGATGAAAGGGAATGTCACCACATTCCACTGTACCATTTCTCCTTCCTCTTGGAACCTCAGGGTCCCCATGAACCCTGAGATCTGCATGACGGCGAATCTTGGCCAGGGAAAGGATGTGTGTGTGTTCGTGCGTGTGGGCATCTGTGTGTGAGTAGGAAATGTATCTAAATCACCCAGTCTGCTGTGAAAATCTCAACCAAGATATTTACTACATTATTACAAACTGCTGCATTCTGGGATTATTCCACAGTAATCACATGATAAACCCACTGGCAACTCGCCTCTCTCCTGGTACTGTGAAAAGTGACTTGTGCCACCACATTGGCAGCAGTTAGCTTCTGAAAGACCACAAGCAGTGAACACAGATAGGTACCCATGATAATGCTGGTGTAGAAGGGATTGGGAAATCTGTTCAGCTAGCTCTATTGAACAGCTAACTAGGACTTCAATGTACTGCATGGGGATGCTCCAATATATCTGTTCCATGTGGCTAAGTCTTTAACTCCACATCTGGGAGACATCAGCAAGATACATATGCAAATTGGGTTGACAGTATATGGGCAGGTCTGTTAAAGACAGGTTCATGTGGGTTTGCTTATAATAAATAACATGTTGCACTCCTACAGCATCTTCCATCGGAGGAGCTCGGAGCACTTCCCAGAGAAATCTTAGTCTCACTACACCCCTGCCCTGGGAGGTAGGTAAATATCACTTCCATTTTCCAGATAGGGAAACTGAGGCGCAGTGAGCCCATTTCTCTGTCTTTTGCTGTTTTCAGTGGAAGTTAGTAGCCTAAATACCTTTTGAGGATCTGGGCCTAAGTCATTTGACCCTGGCCTCCCCGGCAGCCTGTGGAAGAGGTGGGAATTCAGGTCTTCTCCCTGTGCTTTAATCCCCAGCTCATCCTTCTGCCCCTTAACATTCTCGCAGGCATAAGAAAGGACAGTGGTAAAAGCTGAGACTGGGGGCCTGTGGCAGTTTAGCTCAGAGGATGAACAGCCTCTCCATCTCCCTCTGTAATACACAGCGCTGACTCCATGCCTGGTGTTCAATAAACAAATGACCGATATGGCAGCACAACAGACAGGTGAAATGAGAGTGCTAGAAGCTGACTGAGTGAACACAGAGCTCTTGCTCATTTGTTCCTTTCTAGTGCCCCAGACTGTGACCTGTGGTGTATCTGTCCCATTCCACGTTGGCTGTCAGGCACACACAGCACAGCTGGCAGATGTGACAAGCTAGTGAGAGAACTATTTCATTAGCCATCACTTTGCAGTGAAAGGGAGGGTTTGTGGTGCTAACAGGAGGTGACGTAGTGTCACTCCTCTACCTGGGGGAGAAGAGAACAAATAGTGAAAGAGGCTTCAAAACTAGCGATGGGGGTGGAAAGGGAAGAAATCATTCCAGAGGATGGGGGAGGAAGAAGAGGAAACCAGAACCAAGCAATGTGGAATGCAGAGAATGAAACTAACTGAAGAGGTATAGGAATATGCATGACACACTACAGACCTTTGGGCCCAATCTGTGGAGAAGCTGAGTGACAGCTAAGGAAACATAAGAGTGCTCAGCAAAATGCAGAATCAGGCCCCTTGTGGGGAGGGGAGCAAACCTAACCAGCCAAACCTACCTCAGGAAAATGATCCATTTGGATTGGATCAGGCAACATATAGTACATGGGGATCCTCTCTCAGGAAACTGGGCACAGCTCAGGCAAACAGAGAACATGGCCTGAAGAGAAAGAAGCATGAAGGCAGAAGAAACAAGGGAGATTTCCTGGGCCCACCAAGTTGACAGCCTGAGTCAATCTTTCACACCTGAAAATAACAGAATTGATTTCTCTCTAGCTCGCAGATAGCAGGGGACCATTATGACAGTTAATGTTTTGCCGCCTTATAAATTAGTAACGCTTTGCCTTCCTGGAGCACCTTCCATCCAAGAATCTGAAAACCCTTTGCAGATAGTAACAAATCAACTTTGCAATTGCCTCAAGTGCCCAGGCCTGCACCTTAAATGCTAAGCCCAATGTAGAAAGAGCTGTTGTTTGGCAGGTTGGATATGCAAATCAAAAGTTCTATTTGTAAGAAAGCCACAAACCTACTTCCCACACTCACCTGCCTCCCTGCGTACTGCCCCACCCCAACATATGAGCAGATGGACTGAGAGTAAGAGCTGGAAATGGGGCTTTTTCCTTTCAGGTAGTTTGGTGTGTGCAATAGGACACAGCATCAGGGATGGTCTTACCACCTGCGAGGTCCCAATCTGCTTGAGGGATGGCCAGGCTTTGGATGGCTTCCATCGCTGGCCAAGTTAACGCAGCCTGGGCGGTTTTCAAAGGCACAGGGCTCCAAGCAATGGCTGGTGTTGTTTGTGTTACAGCTGGATCTGCATGGGCCACTGGAGTTCAGGAGTAGCATTGGATCTCCCACATCACACACAAAAGTGATGACTTCCACTTAGGACCCATCGCTCCATGGGCCAATGGCTCAGTACTTGCTATGCACAGGTGGACGGGAGCCAGGAGATGCTTTTATTCCAGTCTCTGGACTAATGTGCACTAGGGATGTGACCTAATAAGGATTCTGAAGTTGCCCCAGATCCCTGATGCCTATGGCTTGATGGCAGTCAGGGACATGTACACAAGAGCCTCAGGGATCTGACTCCCAGCCTACTGGATCTCCAAAATACTGTGCAGAGCCTGCTCTTGGATTTTAATTGGTCTCTCATTCCATGCAAGCACCCGAGGGTCAATAGTGATGCCCACCTTAGAGATGGCTTCTCTCCCCGCTCCCCATTGGATCAGCCCCATGTTCCCAGGCACATGTGGTCATGGGTTCAGAATTAAAATGAGGGGCTCCAGGATGGAAAGGAAGGGGATTGTCAAGAAGTGGTAAAAGAAACTCTGAGGCTTGTTGCAGATTTTGGAGAAATCCCTGAATGAGAGAGAGAGAGAGAGAGAGAGAGAGAGAGAGAGAGAGAGAGAGAG